>JAPYZI010001713.1:0-31130 GCA_030523105.1 Ophioninae sp. A BG-2022a
AGAAGAGAAAAAAAAGGCAAAAAAAAAAAATAGTAAAAAAAAAAAAAAAAAAAAAAAAAAAAAAAAAAAAAAAAAAAAAAAAAAAAAAAAAAGAGAACAAGAAAATAAAATACGAACGTAACGATTCGGCGAACGATCGAGTGCCATGTGCAACAAAGTTTTCTTCCCCAATTATCGAAATCTCGTTTCCTCCTTCCTCATCAGCTGTTTCGATCTCGCGGTCCTCCTTGGAGGGTTTACCCCTTCCCTTACCCCCTACCGCACACCCGGACCCCTCCCCAATTATCATCATCATCATTATCATTATCATCATCATCCGTGCCTCTTTCAATAATGTTTTGTACATTTTTCATGCGAAATGTGTCACGGCGATCCGAGCAACAGGCGTTTGTTGCAAGAAGCGGCCAGAACAAGAGCAAAAATAAAAGGAGTGCGAAAGAGAGAGAGAGAGAGAAAGATTGAAGCTCGGCAGAGGCCGGAGGGGGAGAGGAGGAGAGGTAGAGCAAAGAACAAAAAGGATGAAGAGAACAAGAGAAAGAAGAACAGGAATAAGAAGTAGGATGAGAGCGGGAGGGGGAGTAAGATGCTGAGCGCGTAGTAGGGGGAATGCGGAGAGGCTGAGCGGCAGCGGGGCGAGAGAGGCGCGGTCGGGCGGGGAGGGGGAGGTAAAAAAGCAGGCACGACGATCGGGAATAACACGCGGGGGGTCTTTGCCGGCGATCGTCCAGGCGCAGAGTCGCGATGCTGCGCGAAGAGGGGAGAGGGCGGAGGGCGGGAGAGAGAGGGAGGGAAGGAGTACAGCAGCCGAGCGGGACGGAAGGGAACACGCGGCGAAGGGGCGAGGGGGGGGGGGGGGGGGGGGGGGGGGGGGGGGCAGCATATTATAAGCGACTGCAGTCCGCGCTAGTTAATGTTAGCCCGAACCACCAAGAGAGTCGCATCTCTCGTGCACACAAACGAGCACGCACACGCAAACCGCCGAAGCACAACACACCGTATACCGTGAAAAATCTTCCGAGACCTCTCTTTACGAATTAATCGTTGATTTTTTTCCGTTTGTCTCTTTTCTGTTTTTCGTTGTTTTGGAAAAAAAAATATATATATATTTTTTTTGTTCTTCCTTTCGTTTGGTTCCCACCGTCTTTGAATCGTTTTCATTGACGGATCGAAGGAACGAGCCGCCGATCGTGCGTAGCCGTATCCCGAATCGGGAGAGGGAGAAAGAGAGAGATAATACAAAAGAAAAAGGAGGCGAAGAACAGACACGGGGAAAGTCATCGAGGAAGAGGATCGAATTTTTTGGTGATCGGGAGAATCGAGCCAAGCGCGAAATTTCGAACGCTCCGAGACGTCGCGTTTCGAAGAATATACAAAGTGTCGAAGTATCTCGAAAAACGGTTGAATCGTTTGTTTGTTTGTTTTTGTTTGTTTTTTTTTTGTCGTTCTTTCTTTTTCGCTTCCGTTCGAACTTCGCGATATTTTGACCTCGCATCGACGAGAGACCTCGACGGATCGCGAGGCGGAAACTCTTACGCGGGTATAAACAGTGTCAGTGAACTTGTCGTTCGCCGCGGGGGTTGATCGACGAAAGTGCCACGATTGTCACGAGGCGGAAAGACTTGGACCGGGAGAGAGAGGGAGATAAAGAATCTCTGGCAAATTCGAGTGATCCAACGGGAACTGTTGTTTTTTCTGTTTTTTTTTTTTTTTTTTTTTTTTTTTTTTTTTTTTTTTTTTTTTTTTTTTTTTTTTTTTTTTGCTTCGAACGGACGAACGGACGAACGTAAGTTTTTGTTTTGTTTTGTTTATTCGATTTGTCATTTCGTGGATGTTTATCTTATTTCTTGCTTTTTCGTTTCATTATTTTTCGTATCGATGATTCATCGAGGATTCGTCTTTGTTGTTTTATTTTTGCTTTGAAACACGCAAAAATTACGCTGCTCTTGTTTACTCGTTTTTTGTTTCGTTACTTGTTCTTTTTTGTTTTTTTTCTTCGTTCCTTATTGTATTTTTCATTGTTTGCGTTTTTTCGTTGATCCTTCGTGAACGCACGTGAACAACGGATACGACGACGTTGAATTGAATAACCAGATCGCACGGATTTGCGAAGCAAGGTCGATGAAATAGGATATCTGACTGCGTCGAGAGAAAAGAAAAAATAATAATAAAAGTATTGAAAAAAAAAAAAAAATATACGCGACGAAGGATACCATATTCCATATCGATACGGCTTTTTTGTATGTAAAGGTGATTTCGAGGACGATAATCGCGGATAGCGGCGTTGTACCGATTCCACCCAATACTAGGCGAAACTCAATGTCCTCGAAATAGCTGTTGGGTCAACATGCAGATGCGAATTTACAAAAGTGTCATTTCGAGGACGGGCTTGGAAATAATTAACGAGTAAATCGACATACGCGAATTAGTGCAAGGATCATTTCGAGGACAGGCTTCGAAATAATATTCAACCGTTAAAATTTGCCTGTGCGAATTTGTGCAAGCGTCATTTCCAGGACCGGCTTTGAAACAACCGGTCGGTAACCACGCACCGACAAATTATTGGAAATGTCAGTTCGATGTCCCCGAAATAACCGTTGGGTCAATACGTATACGTGAATTCGTAAGAGTGCAATTTTTAGAGAGCCGTCCTCGAAATAACGTAACCGAAAGGAACGGGAAGAGGAAAAAGTTTTTTCTGACGTCCTCGAAAAAGCCGGATGACCCGATAGAGGACGTCGCGTCGATATATCGAGTTCTAAATATACGATGACGCGTGTAGGCTCAAAAGGCGCGGGTTGGTTGCATTATCCGTTCTCCGGACATCTTTAGGTCTAAACGCGCACAATGCGCGTGGCTCGCGTTTACGCTCGGCAAGGTGATTCTCGTTTCGAGATCGGTTCGGACCAAGAATCGTAAGAGTCGGGATTCGAGAAGGGGAAATAAAGTCACGATGGCGAACGTTCGCTCGAGTAAACACGCACCTACGTGATATTGATTGCCTATGAGAATTGACGCTCGATTTCTAGTCGCTGATGGCGAATTTTCGCCGGTAGAAAAGATTGTACTTGAAAGAGACTAGCGTCTTTTGCGCGTCGTAGAGGCATTGCTGGATGGCAAAGTTCAAAATAGAAGAATCGTAGATCGTAGTGCGTTTTTGGCCTTACAAATCCCTGATTTCATAATGAATTTACACTTGAAATCTTTCATTTTCACCTATCAATAATAATTGAAGTCCGATTCGAGGAAACTGCTGAAGCCGGTTTCATCGATGACCGATAAATCCGTTCCAACCGTGCAACGAAATAAATATTAATTAAAAAATTTGAATTTTTAAGTAACATTAACAATATAGTTGATATTCCTATCGTTAATACAAAACAACATTGATTTTGTAAAATAATATAAATACAAATGTGTAAATAAAAAATAACGTAATAAAATAATAATATTATTAATAATGAAAAATAAAATAATATCATACGATGATTCAAAGAAAATCATTAATTATGTTTGATTTAATTAAATATTTTATTTATGTTATTAATGTTTTATATTTATTATTATTATTATTTATCTAGTTGTATTTTTAATTAATTAACGATGCAAACTTCATCCCAATTGCGTTTGAAGAAAATCCCAGCGAATTGTCATTCTATAGATCACGGATTCGATTCAAACGAAACGTTTTTCAACCCTAGAAAGTAAATAGGAAAAAAACACTAGAATTTTGTAAACATCAGGTTAGAGAAATGGGAGGGCGGGGAGAGCGTGTGGGAGAATAAGTCTTTCACAATCGAGAAGATATTCGAAGGAAAAGAAATCCAACGAGACTTTGGCAAATTGAGATTTAATTAACCCGTAACGCGAGACTATACCATCACTGACATCCAGCAATGATTCGCAACAACGTTCGATACCGGCTTTAAGATTTATCGCGGCAGAAAATATCTCCCGAGAGTTACACGGAGAATTCCGAAGATAATTAGCGTTTCGAGTGCCGATTGCGTTTCACGCATGCGCGCCACGATAAATCATTCGAAGCGGCAATTTTTACAATCACGAAATGCTCTCGGCGAGAATATCGAAATTGTTGTTATTAATTAATCGCACCCACCCCGGGAGAGTGGCCGTTTCGAATTATATGGGTGCGCCGAAAGAAATTTTCCATCTCGCTGCTTTCGTCTTCGGAAATATCTTTAAAAAATTGTCTCCGCACGGGTACCGTTATCTCCTTCCACTTTTCGTCAATCTCACGGCGAATGACGTTTCGCGATTGTTCCGCGATCTCACGTACTCAAGTTTCAATATTTAAGGTTAAAACCGGAAATTCCAAGCTAAAATATTAAGATTTAAAGTTATAACGGCAGATTTGAGGTTAGGATCTAAATATTTAAGGTTAGAATCCCAGACTTTAGGGTAGACTCTAAATATTAAGTTTTAGAATTGCAGATTTGAGGTTAGAACCGCAAATTCTAGAATATTTGAAGTTAAATTTGAGACGTCCCCGCGAATCGTCAATTTTTTTTTGTCTACCTTTTGAGCGTTTCCCTATAATTTTTTCTTTTCTCATGATTCATCACGAATTATTTTTAAAAATTTGTAGATTCCTGTCCAAACGATTCTGTCGGTTAGTTTAAGTTATGAATTTCCAAGAATTTTTATATTATTTTTAAAATTTGTTTTAAACTAGAATCTGTCCTGTTAGGGGGAAGTTATTAGTTTTGACGTCGCTTCAATAACCGAGAATTGACAAATATTTTAATTCGACGAAGGAAGCGAATTCGTTTGGGTTTTTTGGATTTTCCATGATTCGTCGTTAGTTTCATTGAAAAAATGGCGCTAGTCGTAGCGTCGTCGATAAAAATATTTTCGGTTGTTTCGATTTGGCCTTTGAAAAATTAAGAAATTGTCAATGGTTTTAATCGAAAAATAGCATCGGTGATAGCATTCTCGATAAGAATGTACTTGCTCCTGTTACGAATCCATATAAGCAGACACACACAAATCCTCCTCAACTGGTGGATGAGTTCAGGTGTCCCACTTTCATCATTCGAGCAGAGTCTCACGTAACGCCACAAGGCCCCCTATCTTTGCACCAGATTCAAAGAAAGTTTCGTCATTTTGAGAAAATCGGAGATACGAGAGGAACGTTTTGGAGGAAGGATCGAGACGAAAATTGCTTCGGTATCCACGAGGTGACTCATGAATTCTAGCGTGCGAATCAGCGTAGACGAGGCGGCGGCGCAATGAGCGTGCGAGAGAGAAAACGAAAGAAACGAGAGAGATAAAAAGAAGAGAGGAACAGCCACCTGTGGCTCTCTGGTGGCACACTCGGCCTCGATGGCGTTGAAGTTTCTTCGAACGCAACGAATTTTCCATTTCTTTCATTTTATTTCTATCCAAAAACGTTATGTTGTTTTTTTTTTTTTTTGCTAACTGGAAGTTCGTAAATATTCAATTGGATTGGACGCAAAGATTTGTTCACTTTTTTTTGGCAAACAACAAACGAAAAACTGGTCTATGAAATAAAATAAATTTCCGCTGGGTATAATTAAAATGCAAATTTCAATCTCGAACTGGAAGATTTTTCCAAAACTTTCGTCTTCTCCGTTCTCGAATATAAATAAGTCAAATTTGAGAAGTTCGACTACTGCGACGAACCGGAAGTCAGAAATTAAAAAAAAAATACAATAAAGCAAAGTGCAAAAATAAATCAAAATTGTTTGAATTAATAAAAATTCAATTGAAATAAATAAAAAAAAAAGTTAATCGTACATCGATTATTAACGAATAAAATCTTTTCGCCAATATATTTCGTTCACGTTTCCTCGTCGATTATTCTTCCTTCGAACGATTCACGAAGTTCAATTGATCGAAAGTAGACGTCGGTGTGTTCGCTCTTCGATCCGATCGAAGTACACGATCGAAAGGGAAAAGCAGAAAGCAGCGAGATCTTTCCAGACTCAGTTTCAACCTCTTCGTCCATCCGCGTGTCCCTCTTTCTCGTTTCTTCGCCGCGGATCGCGCGCGTAATTCCTTCGCGACTGGGAAAGCTATTTTTGGAAACAATCAATTAACTCGTTGAAGAAAAGAAAGGCAGGGGAGGAGGAGGAGGAGGAGGAGGAAGAGGGGATGAATACCTCATCATAGCCGTCCTCGAATTTCATTCCGAGAAGATCCGCTCTCTCTCTCTCTCCCTCCCCTTTCCTCCCCCTCCTCTCTTTTGGACCTTCTCTTTTTCACTCTTTTCTTCTCGCGCTTGATTATTTTTAAGCAGCTTCCCGCGGCCCCCTTGCCCACCCGATTTCATCGTCGGCTCTCTTTGACTATTTAAGTTACGGCTATCCCCGTTTAACCTCGTCTACTTTCTATTTTATTTCTTTTTTTTTTTTGTCCCCTCGTTCACGTATCGCGAATGTTCGAGTACGCACTCGTGACTTCCGGCACGTTATATTGTCCACTCGTAAAAAAACGGTGAAAAAAAAGAATGTTTTTTTTTCGTACTTTTTTTTTTTAAGGCTTTCATATCGGCGCGAAATCAGCTTTGATGTTTCTCGTCCAGACTCGTCAAACGACTAGAAAGACGTTGTACCCTCGCCGCGAGCAGTTGACCGAGACTCGTTTTTCGGATTTCCTCGAAAAGCTATCGATCAATGTTTTCTTTCGGAGACATGCGCCATTTTTTTTAAATTTTTTTTTCACGATCGTACTTTCGTTCCTCCCACGCGTTCTATTTTCCTTATTTTAAAAAATGTTTTTAAATGTATTTTTTTATTTTTACGATTATTTCTCAATCGCTCGAATTATCCGTCACAGTGATTTTTCGCGAATCCTTTTCGCGGCTCGAACGAGTTTCGAAATATTTATTCAGTTATTAAAAATGCGTTAAAAACTAAATTGTACAATTTTTTTTAACGGAACAAACAATTTTGGAGGTATCGTGAATTGGGAAATAAAGATTCGCGGATAAACGTGTCTTTTCTTCACGAGGGCATGGGGGAAACGAAGAAAAACCAATGTTTTTTTGTTTCTTTTTTGTTGTCTCGCGGACCCAACGATAAATTTGTCCCTGTTGGCGTTGGTCCAGCGACGACGATCCCGCTCGTATTATCCGAGAGAGACGAAAAATAAAAGAAAAAGAGAGAGATAGGGAGAGAAACGGACAGACATAAAAAAAAAGGTATTCTTCATCAAACGAAAAGCGAGCGAAGGTCAGAAATACGAGTGTACGTCCGTATGCGCTTGCGCCAATTAAATTGTTTTCTCACTCTTCTCATATATACATGGATACATGCATAGATGCATATATATATGTATATATATCGACGTCATTCGCGTCTCGCCGAGTATGGCTTTTCGATGCGCGCCAAATTCGTCATCTTTCGCGTTTGTGCTCGACGAGCGCGTCGTCGTCGACGTCACGTTGAGAAAATTTGGCCAATAGATTGTTCACCGTGTTCCCAAAAACGAGTAACGACTAGATTTTGTTATTTTTCTTTTTTTTCTCATTATCGCGGTCACAAAGAGCGCCAACTCGCGTTGTCCGCGTCCGATTGTTTTTTTTTTTTTTTTTTTTTTTTAACAAGTAGGCACTATCCGGATTCTCTTTTCTTCGACGCGTTTCCCGATAATCCCGAGAATTTTTTACGTAATCTCCAATCTCGTTGCGTATCTCCGATGTACGCTCGATGTATTGTATTCTTATTGTTACGTCGTTTGTTTTAACCCGCAAAAATCTCGATATTCTTGAAAAAACGTTACCTCAATTTTGGCAACGAAAGTTTCGAAGGAAATTTTTTTGAAAATGGGACCTACAAATTTTCGTTGAGTTCTACCGATAGAAATTCTAATCTCGCAACAAATTCGAAATTACGTCTTCTTTTTGGAAAATTCATTCGTGTATTAGGGTTGGCTTAACAAGGTAATTTTTTAGATTACAGCACTGATGATACAAATAATAATAATAATAATAACAATAATAATAATAATAATAAAAACAATCACGATCGCATAATCAATTATTAAATATTAATAAAGAAATATACTTAACAAATAATAACTAAATGTATGAAATTAATAAGAGATATTTATTTTTATTAACGAAATAAATTAATTATATTCGTTGCAAATAAAATAGAACAATTAACTTTATCAACGAATAATTATTAAATATAATCAAAATCAATACTAGAAATATAATTGATCAACTAAGAACAGTTAATTAAATCATTAATATTCAAGGACAACAGCAACAACAATAATAATAAAAATACAAAATTACGAAGCGCTGAACTTTTGGATAAATAAATAATCTTCGAAGGAATCCTGAAAGAGAGCGGAGAATTGATAAAATGGACAAATGAAATGAGAGTGCGGTGCGAACGTTCACACTTCGGACGAGGTTAAACGGCGGGAGCATTTCCCTGAAGTCGCGAACGCTAACGAGGCGACGAGTGAGAAGACGTCGAAAGAAGCCTCGAAAGCAAGAAGTCCAGTTGGTAAACTTCACGTGTCCAACGGAAGTGAAAAGAGTCGTACGTTAAGTATAGGGTCGAGATACTCGTCGTAAATTAATAAATCTCGCGTGTGTTCTCGCACGAACGATGGCCCGAGTGCGCAAAACGAGAGATACCTTTGTAAACGAGCGCGCTCGTATTACTACGATTTTCAAACGCGATCACCCTCAACTTTGTTGAAATACATTTCTTTCGTTTTTTCTTTTTCAATTACGCAAATTTATTTCAAAAGATTCGGAACACGAAAATCGCTGAAGTGTTTTCAATTATTGTTGCAAAAATTCACGGTTTTAAATTGCAAAAAAAAAATGCGGATTTTCGGGACGAAGCGTGTCACGTAGTTAAACTAATAATAATAATAGTTATTATTATTAATTAAAAAAAATTAATAATAATAACAATTATTATTTTCAAAATAATTAATTATTTTATGTGTGTTTTAATGGTTTTTAAAAACACGTATAAGAATAAAAATAGGAAAGACTTGTACTCGCGATAATGAAAATAATATTCGAACGATCGAGTGTCAACAAACTCTCGAGAGTCTCGCGTGGACACAATCGTCGACTGGACGTTATTTCTATCGCGTTCAGTGAAAAGCAGGCGTTCCCAAATTCAACGGGAAAAAAAAGAATACAGCCGAAAATAGTAGGATTGAGAAACGGGAGATAGAGTCGAGGAAAAAAAAGAAACAAATTTCGTGTGTACGTTTACGACGCCGAAGCAAACGCAAAACAGCGATCCGGATCAATGAAAATAATATGGGTGTTGGGTTGCGTGCTCGTGTACGTAAAAAGTGGGTAACACGTGTCGAGAGGACCGCGTGGATAACGCGTGTCGCTTACGGGCTCTCTCGTGTGAACCAGAGGGCCGACGCAATGCTAACTTGACCTTTGTTGGGGTATCTCAACAGACTCATGGAACTCGGTGGCTCGTCGCGCTTCGTTCATTATAGTGATTCGAAGATTGGGAAGAGAGAGAGAGAGAGAGAGAGAGAGAGTGGTTGTAGAAGTCTTGTTTAGCAATCACGGTGTTTCGTCGCTTTCTTTTTTTATCAACGTCCAATCACTATTTTCGAATGACGAAAAATAGCGATAAAAAAAAGGTTAAAAAACAATCATGTAAATACCGATTGTGCTAATTTTCTATTATTTTTATTATTATTATTATTATAACTTTCATCATTCAAATGATGATCATAATTATTTTATCATTATTATTATTTATTTTTCGCTGTTATCAACTATCGATTTGCAATAAATGTCCGATTCATAGTTTTAGATAATAATAAAAATGCGAAATCAAATAAAAAAATAATTCTCTGCGTTTGAACGATGCAAACTTCAACGCCATGTTTCCCGTGCTATTCGTACGTGACCACGGTCGAACGACAGTTAACGTTTTCGAAGCGAAGCATCTTCGTGGAATCGTCCCGCTACCTGCTCGCGCTCGAATCTACCCTCGAGCGGTTTCCGGGAAAAGAAATGGCGGTACACGCTTTTGTCAAACAGACTGTATGATGAAACACGATTCTTTGTTTACACGCAATACCGGGAGACATTTAACGCTATTTGTAGTCCACTTGAAAACATCACCGTTTATTTCCACGGGAAAAGCAAATCCTTGGGTAACGGGGTAAAAAAAGAAAAAACGCGAGCGGAAATCGAGCGCGAACAAGTGTCGGAACGAAAACGAGCCAGCATGCAATTCTCGAGAGTTGAATATTCATCGGGAATACGTACTGAACGATGCTTCGAGAGCTTCTTCGACGTTCCTTCCCGGAGCGGACGGTAAACGCGCGATCGTCAAGACAAACGACATCACCGAGGGCTTAGTGCGACTTTACGATCGTGTTAATGACTCGTCAACGAGTTTCTTCAATGTATCGAAGTACGACAGAATCGGCATTAATTATTGAAATACATTAAAACGTTCCACGGAGACGGAGAGTATGTCTCGTTACTGGGTAAAAATAGAGAGCGGGGGGAGGTGCAAGAAGCGTGCGAAGGTAGTTCCGAGTCGAGTGCCGTAAAACTCGCCTCACCCTCTCTCTCCCTCGCTTGGACAGCATAGACTTTTTATCATGTTACGTTCATGCACGCTACATACGTTACGGGCACACGCGCGTTCACGTACACGAAGTTAACGACGAAACAAACTGAAAAGCCGGTCGGGGCGAAAGCGAGCGAGAGAGAGAGGATCAGACAGGGGCGAGTTCGAGCGCGCACGCGCGCGACAGAGCCGCGAAAGACGGGGAAAGGCTACAACACGAGCTTCTCGTAACGCGGACCCGTGCGCGGACGCCAAGCTGTCTGCCGGAACACGCGGGCCCCCCACTACTCGAGCGGCGGTCGAGTAGCGGCGGGGGGGAGTGGAGCGCGGAGTGGGGAGTGTACGTTTCGCGAAGCAGCGGCGTGAGGCACGACGTGCTACGCGCAGCGGAGAATTGACGAAGTTGCCTACGTAGAACCCACTCTATCCCCTCCTCGAACTCGCCCGATGTAACACTCTTTTCGGTCACTTTGCTCGACCAAATACATCCCCTCGTGCCCCTCGGCCATTGTTTCGTTTTCTTCCAACATCAAAACAAATGCTTCAACTTCTACACTTTGCGCGCTCTCTTTCTCTCTCCACCTCCGGAATATTTGACTTTTACGCGTTCACCTATCGCTCGCTGAGGAGACGAGAAATATTAGCCCGCTTATTCTCGCGTTCGAGCTCCCCGCTCCGAACTCACGCGCTGATTCCACTTTTCGCCGATTGAGAGCGCGCCATTCGTGTCCGTTACGCCGCTCTTGCGAAACCCGGCATTTTCTTCGCTCTGAGAAAACGAACCGTGTTGATACGAGGAGAAAGAACAAGGAAAAAGTAGCGAGAATAAACAGTGGAACCGACTGTATTGTGTGGCCCGATCCGCGCCAAAGAAACGGGCAAACTTCAGCATTACGAGCCTCGGACTCTCGCGATGTATCTTGCGATCTCTAAAAACCAAAACGACCATTCGTTCGAACGTATTCGCTTGGCGGTCATCGTGCCCGAGAACAAGGCAGACCTCTGTCCCTACACGAATACACTCTACTCATATTCCTCTTGCGAGATGAGAGACACGAGAGAAAAGTGCGCGCCCGTGTGCCTTTGTATGGACGATGCATGGCGAGAGCCATTGCGAGACCATTTTAGGTATGTAACGTTTCCTATCAGCACGTATAAGCTGCGAGGACCAAGTATATCTCTACTGTACACTTTGCATGTTACAACTATTTCCTCGCTCTGGAACTGAGCACTCTCTCCGTCCTCGCTCTTTTTCTTTTTTCCATTC
Source organism: Ophioninae sp. A BG-2022a (assembly GCA_030523105.1). Lineage (NCBI taxonomy): Eukaryota > Metazoa > Arthropoda > Insecta > Hymenoptera > Ichneumonidae > Ophioninae sp. A BG-2022a. Next base: position 11,836 of record JAPYZI010001713.1, read on the forward strand.
CTTTTTCTTTTCCCTTCGTTCGCCATTACAAAAAGTCTTATCGCATTTCCTTGAGTACGTTTTTTTCGCTTTATGTAAATGTTGGATAACTCGGCGCGAGTGTTGATGGTATTCTTTTCGTTGCATCCTAACTTGAGTTTATGAATCGCAGGTTCAAAATTGAGTCTGATTCGGTCATAAGCTGATCCCAAGAACGCAAGATATTAATACAATCGATGCCAGGTTCGATCGTCACTTTTAAAACTAAGGCGTTCTTTTTAAGAGAAATATCGAATCGTCGCGGTATATTCGAATGTTAATTTTCGATATATTTTTTGAAATATTCTTTAGATATTATCATATATATAAATAAATATCTATTCATTACACCTATTTGTCTAGCTCTCCTTATTTTACATAATTTATCTTTCTTTCCACATCTAATCATTACTTACAAATGGATCTTTTTTGGCAAGGGTTACGTCTTTTTTTTCACGTTTTTTCGAAAAGTTCTCGAAAGTTTTACCGGACCATAATATATATTATCAATATACACGAGACGGCACGAAACCTGAAAGCTATCGGATTATCCACCGTCGGTAATTCGTTCGCGTTCAGTTTTTTCGTGTCGAATGCGAAAGTCCTCGTGGACTTTCGCATCGCCCCGAAAATGGAGGTTGGACGTAAGCGTAGTGAATTTCGAGCAAACGTGTTGTCTTTCGAACGCGCACGCTCTTCTGACGAAGGCGATGCGCCGAGCGCGTTTCGCCTTGATTATCGTGGTGGCGGGCACTCAAAGATACATATTGCCGAGGCCTGCGCTGGCCGTTCGTGTGCGGCATGCGCGAGGGAGCCTCGCGAAGCGACACGACCTCGTCAACGTTGGGTTTCGGTCTCCGGCACGGGTGTTGCAACCCAACGGGCTCTCTCGATGCGGTGCATGTTGCAGCGAGAAACGCACGCCGGTAGGCAACCAGAGTGAGTGAGAGAGAGAGAGAGAGAGAGATCGGCAAGGGTTCGTTGACACCGCGAGAACGTCCGCGAACGCTCGACCATCGATACCCATACAATACATGGGTGTGTGTATTTATGCGGAAAGGAGATTCTTTAGCATTCGCCTTCAAGGACAGTCTTGATAATAGTCGATCGGGCTTGTACCCAACATTATGCAAAACACACGTCCTCGAAATCACCGATGCATAAACGTAAACGTTGATGATCGAAAAGTCACTATTTATACGAGAATAAAAGATCTTCAAGGATTCGTCTTAAAAAACGGGCCTGAAAATGCGTGATCGTGATTATAATCAACGTTACGCTTAATCCTAGCCCTCGAAATCACCGATGGATAAACGTAGACCTTGATGATCGAAAAGTCACTATTTATACGAAAAAAAAAGATTTTCAAAGATTCGTCTTAAAGAAGGGATCTAATAATGGCTGATAGTGATTTTAATCAACGTTACGGTAAACCCAAGTCCTCGAAATCACCGATGGACAAATGTAAAGGATAAATATAAAGAATCGCGTAATCGAACAAACGCTAGATTCGCTTTTGGATAACGTTACATCAATGTTAGCCAAAACGGTTGAGCAGAAGGTTGCTATATTAGTACGAGATATATGCAATTAATGATCATGATGGTAACACTTCTCGTACAGTTTCTGCATTTACAACGTTTGAAATATATATTTCGCGACCTTTTCCTCGTTCAATGCTCGAAGTGACTTCCCGAGGGACGACCACTGCGGATTTTTTTTTCCCCTCTCGTACTTTTATTTGCTCTTTATCGAACATTCGAGCGCGGAAAAAAGGAGAAAAAGAGGGAGAGGAACGATGGGAAGGACGAGGCTGCTGGGTTTGAGAAACCTTGACAAGGTTTCTCGCGTACACGCATCGGATATTTATAGCTTGGTGATAAATATTTATACGTATCTCAAAGAGACCATCACAATTTTTGTTAGTCCGGTTCGTAGCGCGGAACCCCCCTCTCACAGTCATTAAGATTGATCAGTTCTCGTGCACTCGTTTTACATCGATTTTTGCCGCAAGTGCTGACACACCTACGCGGCTCACCGCTCTCTTGTGAAACGAGCGGGCGAGGGGGGGGGGGGGGGATAGTGGCTCGTTGAGCGGTTGCATAGAATTTGCATAGAATTGAAAAATAGTGGGAAAGGACGTTGATTGATTGACCAATGTTTTATTGTACGCTTTGGAATAGACCTTTAGGCAATTACGTACACAATCAACAGCCAAACTTAACTCGACGCGTGTACACTATATTTTCGAGTCCGCGGTGTGTATACATTTTCTAAGCTACGAAAAAAAACGAACAAATTCGCAGCAGCTACTAAACTCAAAAGTTTAAAAACGTTGTTAATAAAATATGAACGAAATATAAAAAATAAGAAAGAAGTTTCAGTTTTTAATTTTGCTTGTTCCTTCAAAGATCCAGTATACACACGCCGGATTAAAACTAATAGAATAGGATATAACGAAGCTATGTGAAATACAAACAAAAATATATTCAATTATGACACGAAACAATTAATTATAGAAATAAAAAAATCAACGTACCAATAAAAATGAAGCTGAAACATAAAAATAAAAATAACACACACGATTCGATAACAGCGAGAGAGTAATATTGGAGGTTAGTGGCCAAGCTCTTTTACTTCGAAAAACGAGAACAAAGTTTCTTCAAAAGTAGAGAGGTTAGGTTAGGCAATCGGTAACGACCGCCGGAAATACGTTGAAACTAATGTTCATTGAAATGAGTTTCGAAACGAGAAAGAGAGGGAGAAAAAGATGGAGAGAGGAGATGAAAAGGACTACGACAACCAGGGTTACCAACATGCCGAGAGAACAACATCGACGTTGTAGCAAAAGTGTGCTGCACCGCGCGCTGACACACCTGTTGAACATTCCTTCACGGATCCAAGCTCCCGTGTATTAGCTATATCCATATGCGCACGCAGGTGTATACACACAGCCGTATTCACGTCGAATCTCGAATCAACGAATACGTGAATAAAGGTGAAATGGAAAACGCTCTTCTTTGATGACCTTCCCAATACGTGGGAAAAGGCGAATTAGAAAACGCTTGCCTACAATGACCTTCCTCATTACCGTCAATTTTATCGGATACCCGATTTTCGACTACGTATTTCTGAAGTAACATTCTGAAGTGAAGTAAAAACAAGTAGTTTTCAAAATTCCTCGGTTTTTTCATCAAATTTCCATAAAGATTTTTCAGATATTCAAACCGTTTAATCAAATCATACTTAACATTAACGTTCACCATTCGAAATCGTGCAAACTAAAAAAAAAAAACACACACAGATAAGATATCCATTGGACAAATAATGAATAAATATAATCGGTTCCAATAAAATCCATAAAATTCGATTCAATAAAATAAATAAAATCGGGAGAAAAATGATATTCTTGATGCAGCATTATCCACAAACGGTAATGTACGAGAACACGTGACTGCTTATGGATCTATTGCGTGGCAGGATCAAACGAAGACAATGCCCATATCGTTAATAGTTTGTTAATTCAGTTAATGATTCGTTGTTTCCAGTTTTGTCACGTGCTTTCGTCGCAAACGACACGGGCAGTTCTCTCAGTGTAGCGCTAATGGAGATAAAACGGATTCGGAATATCCTTTCATACCTATATATGTTTTCCTCTTTTTTTTTTTCATTTTTCTTATTTCACGTGTTTCTCCACGCGCCAGCGGTTTATACGTGGCACTCGCGAGCGAGTATAATCACCGACGCAAACACCCCCAGGCTATGTCGTCGTTATTCTTATTAGTATCATTGTTACTGGCGTTCTTATTCCGCAATGACTCTGTGGATATTAATAATTCTATAACCGCCCCGCTGTATCCGTGGAATCGTAATTTCAGGATTTTCGGAAACAAGCAAAAATCGTATTTTTCCGCAAACGGTTTTTTCACTTTGCCGGATGTTATTTTCACGATTAAACGACTCGTGTGACGTCGATGGAAAGATTGCTCGAGTGGAAGAAAAAAACAACATTGTTAATTCCAAATGATCGCATGTGAGAGAATCGCTCAGCATTAAACACAATGTCGAGTCCGTATAGGTTAATAGAATTCTTATATAATCATCCGACAACCATTGACGTCACTGACTCCTCCGTTTATGTTTTTTTTCTTCTTTTTTCTTTCGTCGTTTCAATCCTGTTTTTCATTTCTCGCGTTTGCGGAACGCGATTGTAAATCTTTTTATCCGACAACCGACTTTTGCTTTTCGTCCGTAGTCCGTTGTTTACAGGATTCGACGTTGCGACTCGCTTTGACCCGTCAAACGTCAACGCGAACCTCCGACGATTCCTTTTTACGATTTTCTTTCGCGCTTTCATTCTTTTTCCAATTCTTCGGGTCGTTAATGTTTTTTTTTTTGTTCGGTTCAGTTCTCGTTTCCTCGTTTGTTATTTATCGTTCATTTTATTTTATATGACTTTTTGTAAAGTTTTTTCAAATTCTTTCTCTTTTTGTTGCTGATACTTTTTGACCCGTCGATTATTCGAAATTTGACGATTGATGGGGAAGAACCGTCTCAATTAACAGAAAACGACGATACTCGGATGCACTTGAAAAATACGTTTCAATTACTCGGCGTTAATAAAACACTGTTGCGACTCTTCGTGCCCGGAAATGTTCGCGGACCGTGTTCGGTATACGGAACAGTGATACGTGGCCCAATGTATGGCCCAATGTACAGGGTGGGCTCGAAAATTGACGTCGACGAAACGTTGGACAACGCGAAAGTTGGTAAACTTCGAAAACGATTAATTGAATTTTCAATAGTTTCAATATCTTTTTTAATCATTGCTGCGTAACATTGTTTTTGCTATTTTCGATTGTAGATGTTGAATAAGTACCTTCGTAATTGTTCCAATCATTTTCGCGATCCAAACGTGCCAAAAAATGCCAACGATGCGAATAAACTATATTTTCAAATTCAATAATGCAAATTTCAATACCAAAGAGCTTGTACAACGTTGAAAATCATTTTTTCATTTAATTCCCTCGTTTTCCTGCGATTTCTATACTCTTTTTCTTTTACTTGTGCAATTTCATTTCAAAACTTTATCAAAAGGTAGGTATTCGTATCAAAACTTCTACATAAGCATTTTTTCGTTGTCGTTCGAACTTTAGGGTTTGATTATTTCGAATTTATATCGCTTAAGTGTTTATCGAAATCCAATTCCACTGATGGTCCAATTTCGACTTTTCGATGGCTAAAACGAATTAAAAAAAGAAAACAACAACAACAACATCGCGTAGACAGAAATACGCGTGAAAAAAAATATGCTATCGCGGGGAGCAAAAAAGATCGTTGCAAAAACCGTGGGATCGTTTTGGCGTGAGGACTTTCCGTTCGACGAAACTTTTCGTGCCACCCTGTACATGTATAATTTATTTAAGCATTCATGCGATATTGCCAGCGGGTTCGAGCCACCTGGGTGGCGATTGGGAGCTCGCGCCATCTCGTGTGTGCATTAAATTATCCCGGTGTTGATCCTCCTCGAAGGTTCGTTACTTTTGCACGCGCCCCACCAGAAATACACATACAGACACGCGTATTTATGTACATTTGCGCGTATATATATACATAAAATACTGATCGAAGAACGAATGCACGTGGAAAGAGATAAAGAGTCGGAGAGGTAGAGAGCGATTGCATTCGAGACACGGACCACCAAGAACTCGAGGGTTTCACCTTCGTCTCTTTTACGTTCTCATACCGCTCCTCCGGATTTTCAACGATTTTTACACCTTCATTTCCTGGACGTGATTCAAAAGTTGTCTCCGTCAACGAAGCCTCTCAAAGCATCGAAACATAAAACACCGATAGGAGAAAATATCAAACGAATAAACAATCGAAAAATCGAGCTCGAAAGAAAAAAAAAAAAAAAAAAAACTAGGCCGCAATGTGTACCTCTTTCGATCGGTAAAATTCGTGGCATTGAAGTTTGCATTTGTTGAAACTTAAGAAAAATACATTCTCCCAATTCGTCGAAAATTTGATTCGCTTATCCAGGCTGCGACAATCATCGTAAATTCCTTACATATTTTTATTCAAACCTCACGACTGCGAAGATAAAACAGAAATTTGGATTAATTATAAGAAATATAGAAAAAATGGAAATAAAATATCGCTGTGATTTAACGATGATGACTTCAATGCCATCAACGTTTTCTCGATGGCGTTGAAAAAGTCACGTCCACGTTTGCATCTTTTGCCTGCAAAGATATTTTTTTTATCCAAACTCCTTATTTTTCATTTTTTTCTATTTATTTGTCCTTACAATTACCCAGAACTTTTTTCGAATTTAAATTGAGACAGAAAATGAATATTTCGTGAACAAAAAGGGAAAATGGGAGTTAGAGAAAATTGATTATTATTGATTAATTTTATTCTCGATTTCGATCGAACCACCCACATCTCCATGTATGAAAAATGCGTACGAAAACGGTAGACTAAATCTGAAAATAGCGATCGAAGTGTGGAAGGGCCCCCCCCCCCTTCTTCGAGTCGAAGAAAATTCTTTCCTCGTTACAATTGCGACAGGTATTGAGCGTGTGTACGTCCCTCTCTTTCTCTTTCTGTAACGAAGCCGAAACCATACGTCAAGGTAGTTGAGACTTCGAAACGAGTGAATAATTCGTGAACATGCGCGACGAAGGACGTTCGTGAATCTCTCTCTCTCTCTCTCTCTCTCTCCATCTCCCTTTCTCGTCGTGCGACCTTTTTATACTCTGGAAATAATTCTGCCGCTCGTAGTAAAAACCAGAAACGCGATAGGGGCGAGGGAAAGAAAAAGTTAAGAAGGAGTATTTCTCTCTCTCTCTTTCTCTCCCCACTTCTCCCATCTTTCAGTGCAGTTTTACGGTATGCAATATATCCGTGCCTGTGCGTGTGCGAACGTCAAAGATGTTCGCCGACAACGAGGATCAAAAACATCGAGGAGGGTAAAGAAGAAGCGAGCGTTCGTCGTCGGCGCGGTGGTGGAGGGGGTTCGGAGTAGGTGAGGAAAGAAGCCGCGCGCATAAGAGGCGAATTTGCGTGGTACGGGGAGAGGAAGAGGTTCCTGGAGAGTGGAGGGGGTCGAAGAGGGCGAAACGGGCGCGAGCTCTCACAGCCACAAATCCGCGAGGTACATACGCAGCCTCGTTGGGCCCTGATTTACGACTGCGTCCACTTTTTCTTTTTTTGCTCTCGAGAAATAAACAGCGAGGGAGAGAAGCCGAGAGAGAGAGAGAGAGAGAGAGAGAAAGCGTCGTACGGTATACAGGGTGTATCGAGTAACAAAACGACATAGGTGTGCGCGTGTGTGCGCAGGCGCAAGGATCAGAGGAAGGAGAACGGCGGCCAAGGGCCTAATTAAAGGTCCACACGAACCCTCAACCCTCTCCACCCCCCGTCTCTCCTTCGCGATCTGTCGGGCCCTCCAGCGGATCTCTCTGGACCGATGAGAGCGAGAGCGCAAAACTGTACACACAAATATAGACATATCCCGATAGCCCCGGGACGAAGAGATAGAGAGAGAGAGGAGAGAAGGGAGCTCGTCCGGCAACTCCTTCTCACGATTGAGTCATCCGGCGAAGCGCACGGCCTGGACCACCTGGCGAGGAAGAGCCCGGCGATCTATCTAACGATACCACGCATCATCCTTTGCCGCGCCCCGCCTACCCGTATATCGTACTTTTTTCCTTCTCTCTCTCTCTCTCTCTCTCTCTCTCTCTCTCGGTCTCTTTTCTCGTCTTTTTTTATCGCTCGGCTTATACTCCTCGCTTCCATCTTGCGATAACGAGAGTACTAGATTGCTCGCGGCAAACGCGAGCTTTTCGAGGGCTCCGAAGGGAGAGGATATATCGGACGGAATCTTCTTGCACGCCAGTTTCGTGGTCACGCATGTACGTATGCAAGCGGCAGTTTAGGACCGTAACCTCTTTTCTTTTTTCCCTCTCACCCGGTTCTCCATGTGTGTGCGTGTGTGTTTTTAATTCTTTTATTTCGTTTTTTTTTTTTTCGATCATACTGCCGGGAAGAGGGAAGAGAATCACGGGATTATTTTTTTCAACGCGGTTTCCGGGCTTTTTGAACTCAACGCAATATCGATCGGTCACTTATTAGTGACGTACGTCAACGGCAATTTATATATATGGACTGTTTCACGGAAGTTTTTTTTTTTTACGCGAAGGACTAAACGGATCACTGGATTTCGAATATCTCATTCGTCCGAACAAATATAAATGAATTTTATCGTTTACTCATTATTATTATTATTTTTTTTTTATTAATTGCATCGGCCGAAATTTGATCGAGCATTTTTTCTTGCGACGGAAAAATACATTTAAAAAATGATTTTCTATTTTCCGGGTAAAATATATATGATTACTGTCAATTGAGTAATGAGAGAAAGCGTTAAGAAAAGTCGATCGATCAAGACCGAACTACTATTAAGTGTTAAACTCGAAATAACATTTAAGACGAAATAGCATTTTATAACGAAATAACATTTTATCTATATAGATATATATATATATATATATAAATGAACGTCTGTATGTATGTTCCCAATGTATTTCAAAACTACTTGACCGATCGGGATAAAACTTTGGGAATATGTTACGTGAGAAATGTTAAATTAAAATTTTAACAGTGGGGCTAATATTTTCGGGTTAAACATACGTGGCCTGCTCACGGGTTCGAAAACCAATCGATTTGTTCGTGAACGCGCCAAAAGGAAAACCAATAAATATTGTTTATCCACAAGCACTCGAATGACTACAAAAAATCGACAAAAAACAAAAATTGAAACAAATTCGATATCAATAAAACTCATTGAAATATAATTTCTCATATCGAGTTTTCTTAAAATCACATTCTTCTCAAAATCGCAGGGACGAGCGACGAGTCATCCAGTATTTTACATTTAAGACGAAATAAAATGTTCTACTCGAAATAACATTTAAAACGACTATCTAAAAACTATGTAAATTCTCGTTCCAACGATCCTTCTCTTTTCCAATTCCGAGTTATCGCACCTATCGATCGTCGCGAGAACTTCGATTCGCCACCACTTTCAAGTAGTACACAACGTTGTTTGGTCAGACGCGGGCTTACGCTCCTAACAAACAGCTATTCGACAACGGGTGGACACAATTTTTGGAAGAGACTTCGAGTATCGTTATCGCGGTGTATCTAGCTCGTATTAATCATCAACGGATTCACATTCTCATCGAAAAAAAAAAAAACAAAACTCTTTTCTACCTCTACACGTATCATAAACTGAAATCGCACGATCGTTTTTCTCCCCCTCCCGGTCTCGTCGTATTCCCTCCCCCACCTCGTCGTTCTCCTCGGTTTTGCTACGATACGAGAATAATTGGAGTCTATATAATGGCAATGTGTCGTGGAACGAGTAAGGAGTAGCGCAAAGTGGTCATGGAGCACGGGCGAGGGCGAGGGGGCGGAGGAAGCGGAGGAAGGGGAACGGGCGGTCGCCGGACTGTATAAGTACAAGACTCTCTTTACCGATACGAGCATACACGCGGGAGATACACGGAGAGATACATACGCGAGATCGCGGACTCGAGAGCGATCGAGAGCGTGTGGCTTTTTACTAAAGGAGATTTACAGATTGCACACCTGTGCGTTGCCGCGAGCCGAGGAAAAGACCTCACCTGTCGACCAACCGGTCCCCATTGACTTTTTCTTTATTCAACCCTTTCCTTCCCCCGCTATTCCACTCGGACTCCCTGGCTGCCTCCTCTCTCTCTCTCCGGATCTCCACTCTCTTTTTGATCTCGGCTGGACGTGTATGCATTTGTATTTTTATATATACGCACACCGAGGATCACAGAACCGCTCGCGAACTCCTTTCTCCTCAGTGCGAGAGCACATATGAGATACGCCGACTCGATAAGAGAACCGAGAGAGAGAGAGAGAGACCTCCAACACTATATTTCACGTGCATAAACGTGACCAGAGTTTTACTGTTTGTATATCATTCGTGTGTTTGCCTGTGTGTGTTTGCGCGCGCGTGTACGTTTGTGCCTGGAGAATCGTATATTTTCTCGTCTTTCTCACGCGTATCCTTCGGCTAAATATAGAACGGTTACTATTTCGCGTGGAATTGAATCGCGATCCGGGAGAAGGTGGAGGAGGACGGAACGGCCGGGTGCTGGGTGGGGCGGTTGGGAAGGGGAAGTAAGAGGAGGGGGAATTTAATAGGCACGTACGGGCCAAGTTTCGACGAGAAATTAACCCGTACCGATCACGAATGGAGATTGAATCAACGCGAAAGATACCCTCGTTGATTTAATCGTCACGATGTTTTTTTTTTTCTTTTTTTTTTTTTTTTTGGTTCGTGTCGAAATTTGAAACGCCCCGATCGAGATTTTCGTCCTTTCTTTTATATATTTTTGTATTTCTTTTTTTTCTTTCTCATCGCGCTGGCGCGTTTTCCTCCCTGATGCGAAATCCCACGTAAAATCGTTTCCTATGAGGATTTCAGAATTCGAATTAGCCGAGGAAACTTTCTTGTTGAATAACTCTCGAGATATACAGATATAAAAATAAAGAGTGAATTCGATCGATCCTCGCATCGCTCGTTCGAAATTTGCTCCGGTTTGAAAGAATGAAAAAAAAAAATTGGTTTTTCTTTTTTTTTGTTTCGTTTTTGAAAACTTGAAGAGAAACGAAAACCGGGCATCTCGATTCTTCCTCGACACGCGCGTGCGCGTCATCATCCCCGTGCTCCCACGGAATCGAGGATCAAAGATACGTGCGCTCGAGAACGTCCCTTCCGAGAAAGCTCGATCCGAAACGGCACGTCCGACGAACGAGCGCTCGGTATAAAAAGGTCCAAAAATGGAGGAAGGAAAAAAATAAAAAAACGACAACAACGAGGAGCATCGAACGGTGGAAGGAGATGAGAGAACGATCTCCAAGGTGGCACGATTGCGCGGGACCGCAAAGATCCCCAATTATGTTTATACACACACAAATACGAACACATATATATATATATATATATTTATATATGAACACATACACATATATATTTACCGATGAGAACGAAACTCACGAAAAGTGGACGAAATTTTAATGATCCCGAGCACTCAGGGCAAATTATCGCCCTCGAGCCAATTATATATACGAAGACGGAGTCGATGTCAGCATGGGCTAGTATGTATCATTATGGCGAGTGAGCCATTTCTCTCACTCACTCCTCTCTCTCTATCTCTCTCTTTCCCCGTCTTCCTCTCTTCGATTTTCTCAAAGAAACCGAGCCGACCAGCCCGGGGGGCTTTTCAACATCGGTGGGGTCTCCCACGTCTTGAAAACCGGGAGATCGCTCGTACGTACGTGGACACGTGTGTATCATAACCTTACACGAGCGTAGGCGTTCGTATTTGTGCGTGAATTTGATGGAGGTAGTGCAAAAGAGATGGGAAGAAAGGAGGATGAAAGAAAGATGCGAGAAAGAGAGAGAGAGAACACCCGAGATTCCGTTTCTCATTCTTCAGTTTTTATTTTATATCTCCTCTTCTTTTGAACCTGCAAATGCGGATTTTCGACTTTTCGAACTCGGGTGATGACTTACCAACGACCAAGTTTGGATAATGACGGTTGCGAGTTATCGTTTGATTGAAGAAAAGAAGAAAACTGTGATCATCCGTGGAAACAAGGAAGGAAAAGCAATTAGAAAAATCGCCATTGGGAACAATGAAAATTCTTCGCAATTTATTATTTTCGTTATTATTGATATCTTAAAGAAAAATTTCGGCCGTCGAGGTCACAGGGAATAACGAACCTAAAAATGCAGGAGAGAGAGAGTACCAGAATACCAGAAAACTACGCAGTTGTGATACAACGAAAATTCGTTCTCGTCTTTCTTATCCTCACTGAAAATCTAATTTTCACAGCTGCGAACTCCAAACGTGAATCTTGAATGAACGGAGACAGGAATATAAATGGAAATATACTCGTTTCTGTTTTGCTTGACAGTCGCGAAGTTTAATCATCCTAGCTGCTTTCAATGTTCGAATTTGTTTATGCCTTTTTTTTGTTCAAGTGGCTTTTAATTAGCTTTTAATTACCAGTCACTTCATGGGCGCAATTTGACTTTGCCAAACAAGATTTGTTGATGGAATAGTTATTTTCGTTGCATCACAATGATGCGAGCGACGAGCTATGAAAAATACTTCTAACGTGGTCTTCAATGTTACATCGATGGAACTCAAAGAAATGTTTTTTGTTTCTCAGTTTTATTAGCATCGAAAATCATATCTTGCCGTGTTTTTTGACCGTAGGTTGATGCGCGAGGTTTCTTTAAAATTCTGCGTAAGATTTATACATCAAAGTTACCGAAGAAAATTTGCAAATTTGAATAATTTACAATTTTGAGTATCAACGTAGTTGAAAAATTGACGACGATGAAAAGTTTGCAAAATTGAAAAATGACAAAGTTAAAAATTTACGAAAATGAAAAATTATGAAGTTTAAACATGCACGTACTTTGAAAATTTACAAAGTTTCAAAATGTACGTATTCAACAAATTTACGTAGTAGAACGTTTGCGAAATTGAACAATTGACAGATTTGAAAATTTACGAAAATAGAAATTTACAAAATTTCAAATTTGAAAACATACGAAATTATATATTTACAAAGTTACAAAAAAAACGAATCTTCGTTAATTGCGAAACATAATTTACAAAACTAAAACATATTTGTCTATGGCATCCGTTCATTTGCTGTTCCCTCGAGTTCCGTGATGACCGCGCGTGCGTCTCACGCGTGAGTTTGCAAAGTAGTAGCAGCATAGCCAGGGCGGGCAGTGATCGGTTCTTGGCTGTCACCAGGGTCTTCGTGTCTTCGGCGCGTTCTCATTTCCTTTCACAAATAAAAATGGGCGCGGAGGTAAAAAAAAAAGAAAATAAAAGAAAAAGGTATTCTCCGCGAAATGGGCCGTCCCCTTGGCCGTTTGGATCGGTCGTTCGTAACTTTGGCGAGGAAACAATATGAGGGGTGCCAGGCCGCGGTGACTCCAGGAAACGCGGCGTGTAACGTACCAAGGAGACGCGAAAACTTCAAATTTATGCATGACCCTTTACTTTCTCTTATTTATACTCTTCGAACGCGCGTGTGTTTGTCCTCGCATGTTTGTGTGACGCGAGCGCCACGAGTGTCGAGAGAGAAGAGCGTGAGACCGGCTGAGAGAGCGAGAGGAGAAGGGGTACGGGTCGTGCGCGATATCGTTGCAAAAAATTCTGAGAATTGGGTCCCACAACCGTTGCTAAAAATAAAATCCCACCCGGGAGCGACGATTATGTGTGCAGTCCGAAAAATAAAAGGTACGTTGGTGGAGAGAGACGATTGAAGAGAGAAAGATCGAGAAAGGAAGGCGGAGGACGGGAGGGGGGGGGGGCGTAGAGATGTAAGATGACGATAAAGCGCGCTGCCCGAAAGAAACAAGGCGAGATACGTGTGCTGCCGCCTTGTGGCCTGCGTTTGTATCACTCTACCTCGTACTATGCTCAAACGGAAGCGAAGACACTCGTGTGTACACACATTGGGAGACGTACGTTTTATGAGCGTATACAGGACGCCTCGAAAAGTGACGTCGACGACAAAAATTGTCTTAAATCCACTGATTTTTTTTTAATTGTCAAGAAAGAGGACGTTCGAACCCTTCGACGGTTACACTTCCGCCACGTACCATTGACTCAGTAACTTTGTTCAAATCATTGATTTTCGTTTTTTCTTAGTTTTCATTTCATTGCCCAAAATTTCATTAAGTTTTCATTTCATTGCTCAATTTCATGGCCCAAAATTTGTATTTTAAAAAAATATATCTATACTCCTGTTGCGTGCAATTTTTTCCGGTTGCGTAGGATTTTTTGAAAACTCAAAAATATTTTGGACAATATGTTGATAAATAATACGCTTACGTTGTGTAATATGAATCGTGGTGCTTTTTTATTGACAAGTGATACCGGTGCGTCTGCTATCAATGATGAGACGGGACAGATACTTTTTCCTCGTGTCATCGCGTAACGTCTAAACAGCCCACACACGCGCACCTCTGTATTTTACGCACCGTTGGGTTACTCAATTTGCGTGGGTAGACGAGGTAAGATTGATACCGGAACGTGCCTAAAAAGAAGCTTAGTCCGGAAAAGCTACATTGACTTAAGCTCGATCGAATCGTTTCTGTCCGCCCTCTAACGGTTTCCAGTAAAACCTAACCGTACAGGATTTTGTCGAACGAAGCGTCAGTACTTTTTCACCATTATCGGGACCGTTGATAATAATCAACGGCGTTGCCTGCTTCGACTCAACGACTCGACGTATTTTACTTTCGAAAGTAGAAAAAGATGGTGTAAATACGCCGGGATAATGGGGATCGGTATAAGACACGAGGCGTCACGTTACTTTTCAACTTGACTTTTGGCCCACCCTGTACACGTGTACACGCTCGCCCAGGTATGCGTGCGTATATATTCATTTTGCCGAGGCCGAGATATATAAGCGCGTGAGACAGAAAGATTGAGAGAGAGAAAGAGGGAAGGATGGGATAAAAAGGACGAGTAGAAGGAGGATGAGGCTGCCGGGATGGCCAGTGGTTAATGAAGTTGTCGGTTGAGGACGTTTACAGCTGTGGGGGACCTATCTGCGTGTGGTCCATTCACCATGGCGAGCCAGCCCAAGTGAGCAACAGGTTGCGCGCTCGTACAAACACACGCTCGCGAAAGAGCGCGCGCGCGCGCGCGCAATCCACCAAAGAGTACAACATCCCGTCTGTATCTTCGAGGTCTCTCGATCTCCACGCCTATATATATATATATATATATATATTTCTGTCCCTTTCCCACTTCCAGCCTCATCGGTGAACAACGCTGAAAGACTGGTTAGAAGAGCTGCGTATTACACCCCCTCCACCCCTCCCTGTTTGCTCGCCAAAGATTCTTTTTTTTCTTCCTTTCTTTCATCTTCTCTACTCTTTGGTAACTTGTAATTGAGAGGATGGATGGGGTAACGCCTCGAGTACGCTCTTGTCCCCCCCCCTGGCCTCGCCTCACCATTTTTGTCTCTCCCTGCAGACAATTCGAGCTTTCAAAGGAACTTGGACTGTCAACGATAAGGTTTCAGCACTTTGCGCAATCCCGGGACTCGCGAAGGAAAAATAGAGAATTATGTTTTTTAAAGAAGTTCCGGATTGTACGAAATTGGCGAGGTTACGAGGAAGATAACAAAAGGGAGGGAGAATAGTTGTCGCAGTCTGTTGTATGATTTTTTGACTCTGTTCACTTTCGACGGACCCTCAAATAACCCCAAAATAGAGATCGTCAAAAAAAATATTCATTTCGGACGAATATGCAAGATAATTGAAAAAGATCGGTCATTTTTTTGGTACGTGCATTTACGATGTTGTAAAACGGACTGTATAAAAGGAATATGTATAATCAATACAGTTATAAACAATCTTACGAGAAATGTTCGGACGGGAAGTCGATGTCCCCGCAGTGGGAAACATCGAAAATAGCAAAAATGACGAAACCCTATGGTGTCCCCTGTACCTCGTGATTCAACTGTTTCGCTCGACTTTTCGACTAACGATGTATGATTGTTCATAGAAATTCAATAACATTTAAATTTAATTAAAAACCCTTTTATCCAAGCGTGCAAAAGTATAGATCGAGGATATTTTACAGATGATGCACCGCCAGCAGACCGTGTCGCTTATGAGGTCGAACACCAGCAGAGGCAGCAACAACAGCGGCAAAAGGATAAGCAACTTGTCGAGCCCGTGTTCTTCAACGTTGTCGATAATATCAAGGCGATGCTTGTCGAGTCGCTCGAAAAATTCGTCAACGGCTTATCAAAGCTCGACGAGCGTTACTCCAAGATGCGCCGTAACGACCAGCCCAACAGCATCAATCACAACGCATCATTCCTTCTCCTCGCCGTCATCGTCATCCTCGTCGTCGTCGTCTTCCTCATCGTCATCATCATCGTGTCCCGTTTTACTCTCGGTCCTCGCCTGGTCCGTGACGCTTTTACTGATCTCTTCGTGTCTCGGGATTGCTGACGCGGGCGTACTAATGGGACATCCATTGGGAAAGAGATCCTTCATGCAGCTACAGTGCAAGGGGATCTACGACAAGAGCATCTTCGCTCGCCTCGATCGCATCTGTGAGGACTGCTACAACCTCTTCCGTGAACCGACTCTGCACACTCTCTGCAGGTACAGCGACCTCTCGACGCGTCCTTTCGTCTCTATACTTATACCCGTAATTTCCCTTTAATATTTCATCACGATCGTTTTCTAACGATACGTACGATGTTTGAAAAATAAGCTGACCTTTTTAGGGTTCCATACCCAAAAAGTAAAAAAACGGGACCCTATTACTGAGACTTCGCTGTCTGTCCGTCCGTCTGTCTTTCCCCAGGCTGTGTCGCAAGAACCGCGATAGCTGGACAGTTAAAATTTTCACAAATTATGTATTTCTGTTGCCGCTATGACTACGAATACTACAAACCAAAATAAAATAAATATTCAACGGGGGCTCCCATATAACAAACGCGATTTTTGAAAGTTGTGTACCTTCTGTTGTTTACCTAGTCAAGGGTAACCCTTCGCGCGCGAGTCCGACTCGCACTCGACTCGAAAACAAAATTTTACGCACGTTTATCGAAATCTTGCACAAGCCTGTTATCTTTATTATTATTGCTCCAAATTCGTACCCCGGATACTCGTGTTCCAGTACCAAGTATCGTACGACGTTAATCGGCTACCGGAAACGAAACGAAGAATTACGTTGTGCTCGTCTTTTTTTTTTTATAATCATCAACCTCGCTCGAGTACGCGATACGACCATTTTTATGCCCGCGCGTTAACGAGCGTCTCTCGTACATATATAAAAAAAAAAAGAACGAGTTCTCGCTGTTGGCCGAACAAACTCACTTTACGTGTTTTCCTTATTTCACTTATTAACGACAAACAAACAAAAAGTAGATTTGTCGCACAGGCGGAGATGTGTTATCTCCGAAAATGTTAATGCCGAACAACCACGAAATTAATTATGGAAAAGCTATCACAGAGCCTGTATCGAGAACTTGTTTTAATTCCGTTGTCACCTAGTCGTTTTAATTCTCGAACGAATTTTTCCAACTTCTAGAGTGGATCAAACTTCCTCGATAAAAGCACAATGATGATTGAGAAAAATTGAATTTTTGTTAAACCCAATTAATACAATAGAATTAAATTCCTTGCTACAGTTTTTACCTTAAAATTTTTTCAATTCAAATCTCCATTTGCCTGATAATATTGATTTTAAAAGTTGGTAGAATAATCAAGCTTGTGCTATCGTTCGTCCACAATTTGATTCGCTAATTGTATCTGCCATCAGCAAAAATGATACCTCGTTGGTGAACGTACGAAAAAAAAAACAAAAAAAAAAAACGGTATCCGATCCCCGATTAGAACAAGATTCCTTTTTGGATTCTATGATAATCCTGCTGGGTGACGGTTCGAGAGCGTGACGTTGGCATGGGTAGATTGCGGTCGAACATTACAGGTGGAGAATGCCTCGTAGGGCCAACAGAGTATACGAACCGCTTATATATATACACACGTCGGGGCACGCGCGTATCGAAACGCAATGAGATTTCTCTTCTATTTATAGCCTCGCGGGAACGAATGCCAGGCGTACATCCGTTATTACCTGGCCTCGCAACTCTTGGATCCGCGAACGGACTCTCGTCGATGCCATACGACGAGAGCGAGTTACGCCTTTATCTATCTCTTTCTCTCCTCGCTCTCTCTCTCTCTTTCTTTCCCTTCGTTCGTTCCTTTTGTTTGACATTCGAGTTCTATTCACTTATCGGGCATGGATGAGCACACTCGATTTCGAAACCAACCACTTTTTCCGTTCCGAGACATGTTGAAGTTTGCATTGTCCTGATGAAAAAAAAAAAACGTACTTTTTTTATTTAGGCAATGATAACGAATTTCAAACGAGAGCTCTTAAAGAATTTCCTCGAAAATTTGTGATCCAAAAATAAATAACAAAAAGAACGAAGCAATCTTCCGACGGTGTTGCGAGGCAACCAAATTGGACATCGACTTTCCCCATAACCCAATGCGAATGAAAATCGAATTTTTTTGTTTTATTTGTTAAAAATTTACAGAAAGAATTGCTTCACGTCGGACTACTTCAAGGGATGCCTGGACGTGCTTTTACTGCAGGACGAAGTGGAACAGATTCAAACGTGGATCAAACAACTCCACGGTGCTGATCCTGGGGTTTAGGTAGCTTTTATTTTCTTTTTCTTTTTCGTTTATGATTTGTCCTCGAGCTTGTTTCTTTATTTTATTATTTCTTAACGATACACACCTCGTCCTCGTTTTTTTTTTCTTCAATTCGACCATCCCCTTTTGAACATATTCTTATCCTCCAACCCTTTTTCATCATTGAAGTTTGATCCTGCTTTTCTAACGTTCAGTTAAAGTTTCCGAAGATTAACCGACTCGAAATTGTTATTCCGAGTCCCGGCGTCGTTCTAACAAGTCTTAGGTAATTGAGTTAGTATGGAAAAACAGCCTTGTATCTTATCGGGTCGTTATTATCCCGTTATCCAAGGTGGTACGAGCAGTTTGACGCCGAGATATTTGCACTTTGACGACGTTCGAACTCATTCAATTATCGAAAAATATTTCAATACGTAAAATTACCGATTGCGCGTTTGTATTAAATGACAGTGGTACGTGCATCGCGATATTAAAGATTATGGAAAAAGCGTCAACTTTTATAATCTCTTGTGAATGTCAAAGACCATTGTTTCACACTGAAAATTTTCAGTTCAAGATCCAAAATTTAAGTACTTGCTCGCACCGCCTGAAATCCTATTTCCCCTCTCATTCAATCCTCTCTCCTAGATGAGCAAAAGAATTCAATTTTTACGAAAACACTTCTTTTTTCCCAATTTTCACCGTTCACGCACATACTTCTTTTTGTTGGCGTGAAACGATTTGTTTTTTGGTGGTTTTGCTGTTTGGTCGACTGTCTGCGGAATCATCACTCGATACGTTCGTTCGCTGGGCGAATGAGACGGACGTTGTCGTTTTTTGCAGGCAATTTTTTACAGCGGCGAACATTTTTACCAACTCGCTATGGTTTTTGGCCCGATAATTCAAATCGACAATGAGATTTGGCGCACCTGTCCCTCCTCGATAACATCGAAAAAAAGAAGTATGT
>JAPYZI010001714.1:0-29467 GCA_030523105.1 Ophioninae sp. A BG-2022a
GCGAGCTCTTCACGAGAAGAGGCCGGAATGGAAGAATCTCCGTGACAAGTTGATTTTGCACCGAGACAAAACCAGGCCGCGTGTTGATCAACCGGTTGAAAAGTACTTGGAAGGAGCTAACTGGGAAATCCTACACCAGCCGCTATATACCCCAGACTTCGGTCCCTTCGATTGCCATTTGTTCCAGTCGATGCGGTCAGCGCTTACAGTTCGGTGGTTCACCTTGTACGAAGGCAGTCAAAAAAATGGCTAGACGACTGGATCGCATCTGAACAACCCGAATTCCTCCTGTCTGGAATCCAATCGTTGGAAAAAAAATGGACTACGCAACTACCCGAATATCCACTTAGTCTTTCGCCTCTGCAGTGACACTGCTGGCAACATTTTGTACCTAAACTATTAAAATTCTTACAGGCGTCGTGTTCTCTAGACCTAACGTCCACAAGCTTCTGCGTCACCAAATAAAAACCAAAGGAAAATCCGCATTCGTTGCAAACCTAAAAACAAGGAGAGCAAACGAACGAGGATCACCTTGGCAGACGAAGCATCAAGAATTCATGAATTATTCATGAGAAAAGAAGCTAGGGCTGCGCCCCTAGTGTCACAGTCAGATATATAAATGTATGCATAACCATCCGCGTGGGCTTAAAGCCGAGGCGAATCCACAAGGCGAGACAGTGATCGCAAGATTCAATCCCAATGGGTAGACATGGAGGAAAATCGAGATTGAAACAAAACGAAATGTCCGAAACTCGTCGCGGGAACTATTCTTCTCGGACTCTTAGCTCAAAAAATCAGTTATCATCGCCTACGAAAGAAAGATAAAGAATGCCCGACAATTTCAAGGAGCGAGCTCTTGATTAATTCTCCTCAGATCAGTACAGCCTAAATATGATGGCAGCTTATGAGCCAGGGTCGTCGCGTTGGGGTAAAAAAAAAACATCCCTTTCCGATAAGATTTTCTCTGAAAGGGTCAGCAAGTCCTTAAACTCATCCTTCAACCCTTCTGACTGTACATTCTCCTGTATGATGAAAAAAAAATTAAAATTAATTGAATACACTTATTTTATTCTTTTTTTCATTCAATCAACAACAAATTAAGAAATTTTCAATTCTTCAAAATTAATTTTACTTCGTTTTCAATTATTCAAAATTGAATTCGTTCAATTTTCAATAAAAAAAAATGACACCATGCACTTTTAAATTCTTAAAAATTAAATTCATGCAATTTTCATTTCTTCAAAATTGAATTCCTTCAATTTTTTATTCCAATTGAGCAGATTCCCAAAATTCCAGAAGACCATTAGAACCTTTCTTGATAGTTCGATCCAACATCACCATTGACATTGAAATTTGGCTTTTAACCGTTCATTAATATAAAATCAATATTTGTCAAAACTTTCGGGTATTTTGTTTTTATTGACTCACCCTGTATGGATACGTATTGACTGGCCCTTCGTTTATACGTATAATCCAAGATCCGTCAGACAAACCCACAAGCACCAGAAAACTACATATACAATGGATGTTACACAGGCCGAACTAGTTTCGAAACTGTCAGTTCAAACACGAGTCTGCACAGCTCGTATACAAGCTTCGAGTCCCAACCCCAACCCCCATCAACCCACCTCCCCCCCCCCCTTCTTCATTCACACATATACACGAATGAAGCTTTCGAATTTGTTACGCTTCGATTCACCCCATTTTCCGCTTATACACGTCACGTTTGCAGAGCTTGGTGGCAACGGTGACAAAAACAGTGTTTTTCAACTGTCAAATTCTCGCTCCCAGGTGAAAATGTTGTTGCTTATTTTATTTTATTCACCAAGAAACAACGGCTATCATCGACTTCCGAGAAAACATGAATTTCATTGTACCGTATAATTGGGCTTGTGGATACATGAGGGTTTCAAGAGGACTCGAGGAAGTTGATGCAATTTTGTCAATTTATTTAATTTTTATAATTTATTTAATAAATAAGAGTAATTTTTGCATTTTTTATTAATTTACTTTGAAAATAAGGTTGTTTTTTTACAATGAATTAAAAGAGTAAAGGTCATTTTAAAAATTTATTTATTAAATAAGGATAATGTTTGCGATTCAATTAAAAATAAGGGTAATTATGAATAAGTACTAATTTCAGCGGTAAACATTGTTTTTTTTCATAGCTCAAATTGCTCTGGTCATCAGTGACGAAATTCGGCTGAAGGAGGCTGAGATGGTTAATCAATTCCATAAGTTATTGGATTTTTAAGTTCCCCGAAATACATGGGGAGACATAACGGGTATTTTTTGAAATTTTGACAGTTATATAATTTCTCAAATTTTCAAGAAATTCCCAATTTTTTAATATTAACCCAGCAGTAACTAAAAAATCCCGATCGAAAAGTATACCAAATCTACAGGCAACTAAAATCAATAAAAAAAAAAAACAAATTTAAAAATTCCTTCAAATTACGAAACCCCCGAAAAAAACATTTAACCTATTCAAAATTTGTTGATCCTTTTTCCATTCGTTTTGCCACCATAAACGTCTGCAAAATTCTTTTTCCCACGAAAAATCGTATCAAATTCACCCACTTACAGCAACGAAATGATTTGTTGAAGAATTCTAAAATAATTCGTGCATTGTTACATCAAGAATGAAAATTCCTTAAGTTTTTAAGAATTTTCGTGATTTTTTAATATCCCTCCAGTAATAATCGAATAGCGTTAAAGAAAAGTATGGCGAGTTTAAAATCGCTACCCTGTATATGAATAGGACGAGCAGACTTCGCGACATCCCCATTCCCATGGATCTCGGTCCATCCCAGCATTCTTCCGATATCGTCGCGTTTCTACAGCCTCCAAACGCGAGCTACTCCGTCGCAAATTTCCTCCATTTAACTTTTGTTCAATCATAGCAAAGCGGCGAGGTGCGATGTGGGGTGGGAGAAGGCGCCGGGCGGGAGGGGGGGGGGGGTGCGCAACTGGGACGTTCGAATATTCTAATGTGTCTGGCCAAGTTGCCTACAGAGATGTTGAACGGTCTACTCGGTGGCGCGTTTTAAATTCACTATGTCGGATGCACGTTCACGAGGGAGTTTGCATCACGTTCGCGTGTACCTTCAATGGGATTTATACCGGGGCTAGTGGCACACGTCTAGGGGAATAGATGCAACTTCGAGGCGTTTGTATTACGTGCTCGACTTTCCTGAGTATCCTGCCGAATCAATTGTTATTTGTTCTTCTATTGTTCACTCATTGTTATTCAGTTTTGAAAAGTTGTTGCTTCCTCGTAAATTTTACTTGTCGATTAATTTTATCGATGCCAAAAGACATTATTTTCACCTTACTTACAACTGACTATTGAATTTCTAATGACAATTAATAAAAATACAATTAAAGATAATTAATGAAAGTAATGAAAAATGATAAAAATATAATTAGAGAAAATAAATGAAAGTAATAAAAAATAATAGAAATGTAATTAAAGAAAATACATGAAAGTTATAAAAAATAATAAAAACGAATAATAAAAAATAACAATTGAAAAAAAGAATATCCTTGATCAGTAGAATCCCCAAAAAGTTTTCATCATCTGATTTCAGATCGTTTATTCATTGAGCACCTCGAAACTTATTTTCCCAACCCCAGTTATCATCCCCTGAATTTGTTCAACTTCCTTCGTCAATTGCAAACATATATTTTCTCCTGGTATTTTCTCCAAGCGTGGAAACTTTACGTTCCCGTTTTATTTTTTGGCAGCTATTTTTTGTTTACGCGAGAAGCTCAGTGACGACGGCCGGATGGACATGAGGGCCTCCAGTGGCCGGAGAACCGTAAAACGTTCGGTATGAAAAGTCTCGGGTGTATAATCTCGATTTCAGTTTGGACTTTTCGTTGCCGGTTTAAGCTCGACCCGGCGCGACCGCAACGTCGCTTTATGAGGCCGGTGTGCGTGCATTTCCTGATTGTGCATGTGCTTCCATCATCCGTCGTCCGCCACCAGCAGAATCTCCCTTCAAGCAAACCCCTCGCCGTCCTTCGCCTCCATCTCCCTCTCTCTCTCTCTATGAAAATTCCATAGGTGCGCGGTCCAACAACGTACACGCGAATCACCGAGCGAGTATAACCCAATCCCCTGTCGAGCTGTCCAACGCGACCTCTGACGTATAGAAATTCCGCAACGCGTTTCTCACGTGATACCATGCGCCCTCTGATGCGTTATCATCCATGTGAGACAGTGAATACGTCCGGCGGGACAGCTGTCCTCTGGAGGAAAAAGAGGCTTGTGGGAGAAAGATCTTAATAAGTGGAGGGGGCATAGGAAACATGGGGGGGGGGATGGGGGGCGCTGGTGTAGAACGAGTATGAGACGTGTAAGACGACTTGAAGTTGATACTTGTCACATCGGACGGGGTTGGACGATAAAGTGACCTCTACCTTGCCACCTCACCAATTACTGAAAATTTCGACGGAACTTTCTCAGTAATGGACAACTTTAAACCCAATATAAAAGTACCGTACCCTTCGTCTATCTATTATCCAGGGCTTGATACTCGGTTTTTTCAAAAATATGCAACCGCTAGTGAGAAAAGCGATTTTTAAGGGAGTTTGCTCGTACCGACGTTTTCGAGAGTTTGGAATAACCCGAAAACCGTTGTGTTGCGGAACGCACACAAGAGGATCATGTAATTCCGGACACGTCAACGAGAATGCCAGCTAGGAGAAAGCCCTTCTCCTATCTCTCGTCCTTTCACTACCTCACTTCTCCTCCCTCCACCCTTCGTCATCTCACCCCTTATGCGTCTTCCAAAACCTCTCTGGAGCTTTCTACGGCGTATTTATACGCCCCGTATCGCTTACATTCGCATTCTTTGAATTCGCCTCTCCGCAAAACACAAAGAAGGGCCGAGTAAAGGGTTGCGATATGACAGGCTTGACGGAAAGCCAGGAAAAAGTGGGGCCGAGAGGGCAGGGGAGATTTGATATTCCGCATACATACACACACACCTACTGTGGCATCTCCATTATTGCTTACTGCCTGTAAATCCCTGCCGTCGAGTCTTCGTCTCCCTTGAATGAGAAATCCTTACCGCCTCATTATTACGAAATGAGACTCGTTGCTCGAATGGCAAGTTTTAAAGAAATTTACGAGATTCCAAAAAAAAGGTTTCCTTGCGATCGAGCTGAAATTTTGACCTGAAACGCAGACCCTCCTTTTAATATTCTCAGAGAACCTTTCAAACGATTTTTTGCTGTTAGCAATACTTTTCGAGACATCGAATTTCAAAAGTTATTTATTTCACTTCGCTCCCACTCTTCTACATAAGCTCGAACGAACCCAAGTTGGCCCACACGAACCCAATTAGAGTCGAAAAACCATATAAACCCAAACAAATGTGAACTAACCAAAGTAGACTCATACGAACCCAAACAAACCAAAGCAGACCTAAACGGATCGAAACAAACCCAAAAAAAAAACGAAGCAGACCTAGTCCAACCCAAACAACTCAAAGCAGAACCAAACAAATCCATAAAAATCCAAATAAACTCATTCAAATCCAAAGAAACCCAAACTGACCTGACAAATTCCAAGCAACCCAAACCAGACCCAAACAAACCCAAATAGAAGCTTAATTGTCCCCCTAAAAAGTATGATTTCTTTTTCCTCGTCAAGAGATTACTTTATAAACCTTGTTAAACCGAAAATAAATAATAATTGACCGGTTTTTTAATCATCAATCACATTTCGCAATTATCCGAAGACGCGTAATTTTTATTGAGAGCCAAATGTAACGAAGCAATTTTATGCGGACGTACGCCTCGCCATTTCGATATGAGAAAATGGCGGAGACGCTGATTCCGGTCTCTAGGCAAAATGGAATAACCATCGTAGAACGATGGTCTGCCGGTGCTCGTAGCGAATAATATTAAACACATGCATATACGTATACGAGCGTTCGCACGAACCAGCCACAAAGGCAATATTAATTTGTATACGCTCAAACATCACGAGCGCACACTCTGGGCGATATGTTCCGAGTGAAATTCAATGCAATGTGGAGCACATATAGGGTGACTCATAACTGCATCATTGCAAAAAATTTTGCTTTTTTTTCAACACATCCTGAGACGAAAATTACCGACGATATTCCCTGCTGAGCTCACACTCATTCGTCGTGAGTCCCCGTTAGAATGCTTTTTTCCAAAATGTCGTGCCACAAAAATTAGCGAAGATATTCCCCGATGAGCTGAATGCTGAGCTGATAATGGGATAGCAGTTATTTCCGAGCAGTTTTCTTCTTTTTAAATATGAAATATTCCCTTGAAATAACAGTATTTTCAATTATTATCTCACAACCGAACAAAACGTTCTCGCGCAAGAATCTGCCGTATTAGCTCAGCGTTGAGCTCAGCGCGGAATATCTCCGGCAATTTTGATCTGAGGAGGCTCCGGAAGAGCTCGTTTTGCTCGTAATAATACGCTCTGTATAATGACCTAGAGAAACCACCTAAATAATTGTGGGTCACCCTATACGCACGGAAACACATTCATGGGCCAACAGAGCTTGCGGTATTTCGGGACTGGTGGTCAGAAGCACGTGCATCAAAGCGAAACTAGCATTAATTAGTGCAAAACAATTTATGTGTTTCTGTACTTCACCTGCGTGCGACTTCTATGGGTATGGAAAAATGATATTATGAATATGTCGTTACTCATGGGTGCTGTTACGTCGGGTCTTGCTTTCGCACTTTTTTCTCCAGGTAAATCCAACTCGATGATGCGATGGAAAATCCCGAAAATCTTGGATCAAACTTGATCCAATTGAGTCCTCGTTCGTTACGAAGTAACTTTGAGGACACGAGTGTCGACCGAACGTTGACTTCCGGGACATTTTTGTAATTTTCTCGTTCATAGGAATGTCCTCGTAATCCAATGTCCCCAGAGTGGTCTAACGGGTGTATTGCGTCTCATTAATGGAGGAGGTACTTATGCAGATGGTGCAGATGGTGCAGTGGATCTACCCACGAGTCCTTGGCTTACGTAGTATACCCTCCAGCTGCTCCGTACACCAGATCAGGTCGGGGACGCTCCTCGCACCGTCAGCGAGTTCGAATCTAGTCGTTTCGTACACCATCAAGTGCGTCTTGCACCACCACCACGACCCCCCTCTTTCTTCCCTCCCAGACTAACCTGCACCCTCCAATACTTGATATTGTACGTTAATTTACCGCTGCAATAATTCCGCTACTCTTGTTACGGCTCGTTTACCTCGTGCCTGAAGATCCGCAAAGCCCTTGCCATTTGATCCTGAATCCTGTGCTTCCGAGCTTTCCTAATGCATCTGCGCAACGGAAGTCATCCGTTAGGTGTGCCGGAATGAAACTTCGATTTTCCAACAGATGTGCGCTCCTCGTAAAGCAACCGTTTGATTTAATTAACAGCTCTCAGGCTTTGCAGCATTGACGACATCCGTTATTGTCATGTGGCAATTAGTGAAGAGCGCTACATAATAATTTACAATAAACATTAATTAACAATAAATAAAGATACTTAGATAATATTATTATTAAGAATAATAATAATAATAATAATATCATTATTTATATATATATATTGTAATATCAATTATATTGATTAACCAACTATAATGTCCGAATATTTTTATAAATAATATACAGTAATGTTATTGTATATAATTATTGTGTTCATTGTTCATATGATTTATTGAATTAATATAATGTTTTTGTTTTTTAGTATTTGGGTGTTTCAGGAATGAAGTTTTTTTTAGTATTTGTACTATTTTTAATATTTTTTTTGTCTTTTTAGTATTTTTTTAGTATATTCAGGGTTAAACAATTTTTTTAAATGATTTTTTTAGTATCATTATGCAGCCTTCACATTTCACTATGCTCTGACAATTTATTGTTAAATGCACAGGAGTCGGAATTGACGATAGAACTTTTGTTTCTCTTTCGATTGGCAAAATTCTAAAGCAATTTATTTCGAGATGAAAACGAGATAAAACATTCATCCCATTTCTAATCGGACATGAAAAACGATAAAAAATAATTTTTAAAAAATACGAGCATTATTATTTTACGCACAAGCGATTACATTTTTTTGTACCGTATAAATAAATAAAAAAGAATTAATCCTCTTTTCAATCCACGCATAGGCCAGTCGACACCGCGTTTATAGGATCGGACAATTTTCCTGGCGATTTTTCAACATCTTTTTTCTCCAGTCCTATCGGGCTCTTAAGGGTCGATAAAAATGCGTGCAATTTTTTCGACGCCTCCGCCTCGTTCGCGGTGATGAGATTATTCAAATGAATGATCGCGATGTTGCGTAACTTCGGAACGCCCGTCGATGAATGCAAAATGCGAAGGACAGGAGAGAAAGGAAATAAAAAGTCTCGAATTCCCTGGCGAATATTTCCAGGTGATTGGGGAGGGAGCGGTGGGGCGAGATCGAAAGGGCGGAAAGGATGAAAAAATGGGCCGGGGGAGGAAAAGGAAAGGAGAATGAGGAAAACGTCGATATGAAAATTCTATGTTGCCGGGAAGAGCCAGTACTCCGTTGGGTGGCCCGTTGAGGGAACGAAGCGAGTGCGAATTGAAAACCGAAAAAGAGGGCGCAAAGAAGGGAGAGTGGGAGGCGAATGAGTATTTGAATAATTTAATCGGCTCGTGAGGCGGTCGCGTGGGCGTTAAATAAAATAACGCGGCAAAACCCGAAGTCCGTGAATGCTCGAAACACTCATGTGCGCCCGGGAACTCGAGCGTGAAACAAAAGTAGTAAAGAAAAAAACAAAAAAACACATTTTTTTAAAGCGTTTGTTAATCAAATTAAGAGTTAATGAAATAAGATAAAAATCATCCTCTCTCTTTCTTCCTTAATTTATTTAATTATTTTTCACTTTCATTTTAAACTATTAGTTAAGTTCATCTTCATAAAACTTTTGTGCCGAGACGGAATAATTTTTTTTGAACATTTTGGGGTTTTTTAGTTATTTTTGTTATGTTATTATTTTGTTATTAATTTAATAAAACTTTATCTTTATTTTGATAATATTTATCTATTTGTTGTGATTTTTTTTAATATAAATTATATTTTATTTCGATTTATTTAGTTATTTTTAATTATCTTTAAATAAATACTTCAATGTAATTTAAATTGAAGAAAGTATATTTTTATTTTCTTTGAATATTTATTATCTTTATTTTGTTAGAATTATTGTTATTGGCTCAAATTAGCCGAAAGTGGGGAATTTTTTACTAGGGAATAATAAAATGTACAATCATCTCTATCACTCCGTGAATGTGTGATATAACCCGAGCGAAATCTGCGGATTCGTATGTAGCAGAGCAGCACGCGCAAGTACTGCGAAAACGACATGGCCTCCTGTGCTTCAAAGACCGGTTTCGTCATTGACCACGAGCCAGCACTCGGCCAATAAGAAACGTCCATGTATCGTCGCAACAATAAGCTTGCCACTGATAATCCTTTGATATCCCCCAAAGAATAAATTTGTCCCACACTCGACAAAAACAGGAGCGTGTGCTCGTCCCAATACCGCCCATTCTTCATCACCTAATTGGAGAAAGCAAATGGATATGCTCCTCGATCGTTAAATGAGCAACTGTTGCGTAACTTTGTCAATTTCATCAGGAAAATCAACCCACTATCTCGATCATCCTCATTTAAGAATTACAATTAATTTAATTATATTTATTCACTCGTATCAGATAAAAATTGTTATCGACGGAAAAACGAGCGAAAATAAATGAGGAAACATAAAATTAATGCGCTAAAAAATTAATTACGAATTTCCTTTGACGAACAACAAATTTTTTGAAGGTAATTTTTTTTAATTTTTTCATGTTTCCTTTGGCACGGGATATGAATGATAAAATAGCCGATTAAAATAAATTTGAGGAAAGTTTTAAATTTTATTTGAAAGAAAGAACTCGATTTTACCATCTAAAAAAATAGATAATTGTTTTTCAAGTGTTTTAATTTGATTTTTTTAAAATTATTTTATTTTCTTCGTTTTTGTAACTGTTTTTTTCTAGATTAAGCTTTCTATCGAATGGAGATTCTTCTTTAATTTGAGTTGCTTCAATCACGAATCGATTATATTTTTCTCTTTTTTATATAGAAGGTTTATTTTTATTATTATTTATTTTCTCACTAAGAACTGTGCGTTTTTATTTTTTTTCTCAAATCTCTTAATATCATCACAGCCTGCCAAGTCGAAAAATACGAAACTATCGTGAACTTAGAAAGTTTGAATCAGTGCCAATTAATTGGTTCGAACATCGAGCTAATTAGCGATTCGGCAACTCGAAAGTCCGAATCTAAACTCGAAGATTCGAGACTCGACTCGTTATCGCGTTACGTCGATGTTTACTCGGAGATGCCTTATCTATACAGTCTCTGAAAGCGGTTAACCTCCTATATTCGGTAAAATTCTATCCTTATACCGTCGCGAACTGTTAGACCTCCGAGTAGTTGGAGGGCTACGTAGTCGTTCGGGGAAACGAGAAATCGCTTAATTGGACCTGGCAGAGGCGGAAATCGAATATTCTATTGGTTTGCACTGCCAAGATTTCCATTTCTCGAAAAGCGAGATAAGCGACGCGATTGAACCCGTACTCAATACTCCAAAATGGCGGACGTCCATTCAAACTTCACGAGACCAGAGATGACCTAATCTCCCTCCCTCTCTCTTCCTCTTCATATCGAATCTTTGTAATCCAATTTGTTGTTTTGTTTCATCCCTTCATATCCTTTTATTTTTATATTTCATTTTCCATTTCGTGCCCTTTTCGATTGATTTATTAGGTCTTTTTGTGGAATTATTATTTATTTATTTTTTTTGTCAATTAATTTCGCTGTTAATTCATTTTTTTAAATTTTATTTAAAGAACAAATACAAGTTTTTGTTTTTTCGACAATTTTTTTTATTACAAAAATGACTGTTTTTATACTATATTTTTAATTATTTTTTTCCACTATATTAATTCGTATGAATTTTTATTTTTCAGTATCAATTTTCAAATTTTATTGAACTCTTTATTGAATATGATTGTTCAATTCAATTAATCGACGATTTCATTGCATTGACAATTGCATATGATTGAATTTAGTTCTTTATTAATTTGTTTGACTTGTAATGGTATTCTATTTAACATTATTTTTCATACGATCATTTTTTATAACTTCGATTTTTTATTGTAAATCGCAGATCGTTCAGAGTTATATGCTTCCTATAGTTTTCAATATTTTTTATTACTAAATATGTTTAAATACGTGTATAGATAGTGAATCCCTAAAAACGAACATTTTTATAAGCCCTTTGATAAACACGATATTTCCGAAACAGGATATTGGAAATTGAAAGAAAAGTAAACAACGATTCTGTTAGCCGGAAGTTAATTTTTGTCCAATATTAATATTCAATACTATGGCAAACGTGCAACACAAAATTTCACGACAATTTTTTCAATTTTTCGACATTGATGACATCAAATTTCCTCCAATTAAATTTTATTGTCATGAATATGAATTACGAAATTTTCTTCTAACGAAAAAATCCCAAAAATTATTCTTTTCAAATAAAATAAAGTGAAAAATAATACCAAATAATAACACATCCCCAGAAGTATGTGAAAAAAATGTTTCCCCCACACTATTTTTTCCATTCCTACTGAAAAAATTTCCTATAAATCGATGGTGCTTCTAAAAAAAATTAAAAAATTCGTCAAAAAACAAAAATGTTTGACTTTCAATGGCCATGGCGATTTCCCAGCGAAGGGTCCATAGAAAACTAGATAAAAAAATGAAAATAAAAAATAAATAATAACAAAAAAAAAAAAACAAAAAAACTCTGCAATGATAACTCAAGACTGTAGAAATGAAGTAAATGTAAATGTAAGGTGGCATAAAAAGATGGGATGAGAAGCTCAGCCACTCCCCTAAAGAATTACGAGAACGAAGAATTATTTTATCTATTCGTATATGTATAAGGGAGGCAAACAGGGATATTAAAAATGAAGGGGTGTGTTTGTATGAATGAAGCGGGAATTATCCCCTTCGGGGAGACGTGACCGCGTTCAGACGGCCAATAACCGGACAACCTAAAGCCTCCCCCCCCCCCCGCCCTTCCCCGTTGCCAGCAGAAGCATCGTTTCGGATTCCAGCCAATCACTTGTAAAAGTCGAACTTCCGGGGTTAACTGGGCGACTGGCGAGCCGTGTCGTTTTACGTCGGACCACTTCTTCGTTCCGGCCGAATCGATCCTCTCCGTCGTAAAGTTACTCCGTTTCTCTCCTTTGTTTGTTCACTGGCGAGACCTCTTTCTCTCTCTTTATTTCGCTTTCTCTATCATTGTTAACAACTTTTATCGTTGCTAGCGCAATTATTTATTATTTGCGTAATCATTATTAATACTGTTATTTTTCATTTGTATTTGCATTATTGTTATTTTATAATAATAATAATAATGATTATTTTTTTTATTAGTATTATTTTTTAAATTAATGTTCAATTATTATAATTAATTGTTGTAATTTTGTTTATAATAATATGTTATTATTAGGTGATTATTGTATCATATAATTATTATTGATCACTGAATAATTATAACAATAACAGCAACAAAAATAATAATAATTAATTATCGCTGATATACAATGGATATTTATGATAAATTTCAGTGGTGATAAATTCATTGTTTTTGAAAAACTATCGAATTAAATCAAATTTATCTCTGTTTCTCCCCCCCCCCTTCTCTCTATTTCTCTTCATGCTCTGTCTGGCTGTACAGCCTCGTGAACTCTCAACTTTTGACCCCCGTCGCAGTTACGTTTATGACCCTCGACCTCGTTCGAACCGCGTCGCACGTCGGGCGAGTTTTCGAAATTATTATACACTCACGAGGCTTTTCCGCCGACGTATAACCTATCAAGTCCGATCAGCCGGAGGACGACAGTCGAGAGGACGCTCTTACGCTAGACGAGAAGGAGGGGGAAGCAGGCGGTTTAAAGGGGTGGAAATGTGGAATATAAAAGATTCGGTTGAGTTTTATGGCCATTTTGTCCTCGCTCGTGCAGACTCTTTTAACCCTATTTGACGTTCCTGTCATGCGGTCCATTCCGCCTCGTTTTTATTGGCAGACGTCCCAAATAATACGGACCGGTCCTTCAGCGCTCCCGGCACACCGCGACTTCGCAAAATCATTTCCGATTCGTCGAGAAATTTTTGAAATTCGATTCCAAAAATACCAATTAAAAACGAGGATTTTTTTTCCGCGAATAAAAATAAGTCAAATTCGAGAATAAAATATATCGACGTATCGAAATATTTTGGAAAATAGGATCAACCTTAAAAAATAAGAAAATTCAACGTAATATAGTTTAATATATTAAGAAGTATTCTGTAAAAAAAAAAATCAAGGTTCGCTAACGTATTGGAAAATAATAAAAACTGTAAAAACAAAAAATCAACGGATGGAAGCGTTTTGAAAAATAACAATACTTCGAGAACCAGAAATTTCACATGTCGAAACATTTTGAAAAATAAGAATTTATGTAATAAAATCAACGCATCGTCATATTTTGAACAAATACTAAAAATTCAACAACAACAACAACAAAAACAACGCGTCGAAATATTTTGCAAAATTATGAAAAGTCGAAAATCAATGTAAAAAAATATTTTTAAAAAATCAAAATTCATGAATAAAAAATTCAATAAGAATTCCAGCTGGGTTATAATAAAACAAAATCTAAAACAATTAATGTACTACAATTCCATCAAGAAAACTATCGAACCCCAATATTTCAAAGATTTGTTAATATCAATTTATCAATATCAAATGGAACAATATCTGAATAAATAAAAACTGAATGTTAAAATAAATGTTCAAAAATAAAAACTGTATTAACTAAATGTTTAAGGGTACCAATAATTGAGTGTTTCACCCTATCATATTTCACTCCAACCGCGTTATCCACGTTTTTCCATTCGAAATTCGATACGAGCTTTATGGATGAGTTCATACAGGACAGGTGTTCGTACGTGCAAACGACAATGGCATGCACGCTTTTTGCACTTTGCCACTTATTGAGATGCGGGAAGCGTTCGTGTGAGCTCTTTTCGAGAAAAATCTTTACCCCCTCTTCTACCCCCTCCCCACTCCGACCAATCGTCTTATCCGCATGCTGGAAAGAATCTCGTGCAAAACCACCCTTATTTTTCTCCACCACCCTATTCTTTTCTTTGTTTTGTTTCCTTCTCTCTCTCTCTCTCTCTCTCTCTCTCATTTTCTCCGTCTCTCTCGCAAAAAGCTTTTACCGGACGTTTTCGTATTGTGCACATCGCGTGAGTATCGCCGCTCTTTCCGCCCCCAGCGTGTGCTCTTTTTCTTTCCTTCCCTTTCGTAAATCCTCGTCCACGCAGGCTGCAATGAGGTAGCGCAGTGCGGACAAATAATTCCGAGGAGCGAAGGATCAGCAGGTAAGGTCAGAGGTTGGGTTTGTTTGGGTCGAAGTTGGGTCTAAGTGGAAGTCCGATACTGGGTTCGGTGACCGTTGACAGTTGGGAGTTTGACGTGTGTTCAAATGCAGTCGTTTGGTTAAAAAACATTGTTTTTATCAGTTTCCCTGTGACCACGGAAGTTATTGGCACTTTCCCTGTGCCCTCCTGTGCTTACAGTACACTACAGAAAAAATATTTTTTTTTCTCCATAAATATTGATTTATTCATCAATATCTGTTTTGTCACCCTCGA
Source organism: Ophioninae sp. A BG-2022a (assembly GCA_030523105.1). Taxonomy (NCBI): domain Eukaryota; kingdom Metazoa; phylum Arthropoda; class Insecta; order Hymenoptera; family Ichneumonidae; species Ophioninae sp. A BG-2022a. The sequence continues at coordinate 14,786 of JAPYZI010001714.1, forward strand.
AGTAATCCTCCTCAAATATAATAGACCCGTGTCAGTGCTTTTTTCAATCCTTCAATGAACAAACAGAAACATATGGAGAATCGAATGTACGTAGCACGCGAGATTTGAAAAGTCACCTTATTTTTTGAACGAACCACGCGTAACCCACCCGCTTTTAATATTTTCCAGTTGCGTTAGTACTGCGGTTGACATCGGGAAACAATGCGGTCAATTTCGTCGCCTCCAATGCATAAGAGAGAGAGAGAGAGAGAGAGAGAGAGTGAGGAGGGTTGGAGAAAGGCTGAGCGTAATGGCCGAAACCCTCCCTTACCTTCATCCCTTGCGCAGTCTTGATGCTAACAGCGTTGGCGACCCAAAGAGCGATACAGCCTGGCGTTACGGTTATAACGTTACCCCCCCATCCCCGAGTTCGTTGGTTCAACTGCATTTCCTCCATTCGCGGGCTACTCGACGTCCCTCTCGAACACACCGACAATTTCAAACCCCCTCCCCTGCTGCCCACCCCTCTTCGTTTCCCTTTCTCCCAACCAAGTTGCACCCTTAAGCCGAGATAATAATTACCACGCCTCGCCTGTATAATTAGAATAAATCGTGCCGTGCTAATTGTCCTATTTATTTGCGGTTGCGTGTAAAGCTCCTCGGGAGAGGCTGCGAAAGATCCACGAGCCTTATGAACTCCCGTTTATTTTCGGCACGAGAGAAAAGCCGAGAATTCCTGGATAATAATAATGGCGATAATGATAACGCTAAGGCTTCGCTGCTTGGAAAGCTAGCCTCTACGGACTCACGAATTTTCGGAGAAACGTCGGTAACGAAAAAAGAAAGTTTATTTATTTCTTTTGGTACAAAGAAATCACGATTTTTATACTTTAGGTTTGTTGGGTTTTCGGTTTTTTTTTTTAGGATAGCACGAATTCGTGGCGTTCTCGTTTTTTCGTTCTCATTTTTATTGTTTTAAAATTTACTTATTATTATTATTATTAATCGATTATCTATAATTTATTAATCTGAATATACGAATATATATTATTGATTACTTATACTATAAAAATGTAAATATTTTTATAATTTAATTGTACATCTTATAGATACAAGAAAATTAGTTAATTAATGATTGATTCAATTTTGGACAGCGAATCCTCAAGAGTTTCCACATAACCCAAACAAGCTCGAAGAGCCGAAATTGCCAGTGAATAACATAATTAAAATTGCGTTGCCACGATGTAACCATAAACGTCATGAAAACGAAAAAACAAAAAGGAATTTTTAGAGTAGACCGTCAAGATAATTAATGAAACCCATAGTCGGGAAGATTCATGAGAGTTGACAGGACATTGGGCTATTCTCATTTGTCCGGTATTCATCAGTCTCGGTGTGTACAGGTTCGCGGTTTCTGTCTGACCATATTCTATCTCGCACTACTGCCTTCGCTCTGACTGCCGACCCGCAGGAGAGCCGGAAGAGGTTGAAATCATGAGCGAGGTCAAAAGTGAGAGGGAGAGAAAGAGAGAGAGAGAGAAGGGAATGGATTGATTGATTGATTGATCGACCGTGTGTCTATCACGCCCTAATGTTACACGTAGGGACGAACTTAGAGTTACAGCTATGATAACTGAGTGCAATTAAATTAGTAATAATATTAAAATAATAATAATAATAATAATAACAATAATAATTGGAAAAACAATGTCGTAATGTGAAAATAGAACAAGGATAATAATAATAATAGTATGTAATTTATTGAATAATTAATGTAATAATAAAAAGAATACGTTATCAATTTATTAAGAGGGAGAGAGGGAAGGATAGAGAAAGAAAGAAAGAGAGAGAGTAGTGGGGAGAAACTGAACGAGTGATAGTGGTCAGCGTTCAGTGGCTGTTACAGGCGACATATGCAGGGTCAACCGTCAGTAGATATGGATACTTAATGGTCAGCCAACGGTCACGAGACCTTCCTCTCTCTCTCTCTCTCTCTCTCTCTCTCTCTCTTTCTCTTTCTCTCTCTCGATATTGCTAGAACCGTCGCGGCCGTCCACACGGGAATCGTCGTCTTCGTCTATACGTCGTTGCCGTTTCACGTTCGGTGCCCCAAACAGGTGGCGGTACAATTAAACCACGTTACGGTTGGGCCATTCGACCATAGTAGCGACATTGCTGCGTTAACCGTGATTTGTACACGTGCGTGGGCCCGAAAAGCTTATGGTGCCACTTTCTCTCAATCTGGCCAATCTACGGTGTCCTCTGTAATCCCACTCTCTCTCTCTCTCTCTCTCTCTCTCTATCTCTTCCTCTTTATGTCGAGTTTCTGTATTTACATTGTATTTTGTTCCTATATATCCTTTTATTTTTATATTTCGTTACCCCGTTGAATTTTTTTTGTTACGTTTTTTCGTTCAATACCTTTGATTTAGGCAATTAATAAATTAAATTGATTGCACTGTGAAATTAACTTATTTAATTATATTAAAAAAAAACAATTTAAACCTCATATTTGTTAATGTACGTTTTCAAATTTTACTTAATATTAAAGTTAGTTTAATTGTTAATTGAATTGAATTATTAGTTTGGATCAATCAATAATTAAATTGAATTAACAATTAAATATAATGTAATTCAATTTTTCATTTTATTTCATTGCCAAATCTTATTCAATAATACATTTAATTAGGTAGTATTTTTAACAATAATATTACGTTTTTTATTGAACTTTTATTTATTTAATTGATTATTTTGTTCAAATCTATTCAATTTATTTATTTTCCATTTGATTGATTCATTTAATTTCCAATTCAATGATTCATTTGATTATTTATTTAATATATATGTCAATTTTTAATTTTTTAATTTAATTTTCAATTCTTTTTAATTAATTTGACACTTTCTCTCCCTCCCTTTCTCTGTCTCTGTCTTTCTGTCTGTCTGTCTCTCTCTCTCGCTCTCTCTCTCTCTCTCTCTCGTCATTGAGTTACATGAGCTTTCACGGCTGGCTAACTACGAGTCATGTGTGCTTTCGCATCAGTAGCTCACCAGTGGTGTACATTTTCCTGTGTGGTCGTTGCCATGGATGCAAGTGCGGGAATAAAAAAAATGAATAGTCCTGTGTACTTTCGCAATTGTCGCAGGCTGGCGAGTGTGCAGAGTTACTGAGAAACGACGACAGGATGGGAACTTGAATAACAACTGAAGTGGCGGCAGAGTTCGTATCGTTGGACTGGGGACTTTCTTTTTGTGATTTTATTTCCTTTTATTATGGTAGAATTTGTTTTTTGGATTTAAAGAATGGATTTATTTGGATCGTGAATAAACATATTTAAAAATGGGCCTCATCGTGGCAGGGGAAGGGGGGGGTGGAGGAATGATCTGGAAGGTATGTAAAATGTACCCTATAACAAAAATAATCACAAATGTATAAATTTCGTTAATAATAATAATTTATTATCGTTTATTTTAATATATTAGTAATAACATAACTAGTAATAAGTTATAATTAAGTTATGATAAAATATTAATAATAATACTAATGAGACGAAGAAAAAGAAGACTGACAAATAATAATAATCATAAATACTAACAAATAATAATAATTTCCAATTATTATATAATACTAATAACAGATATATGAACTAAAATATTAACAATAAACGATTGTTATTAACTTCATTAACAAAAATAACATTGGGAGTGAAAAATTCTGTTAAATTTTTTGCTCTTATGCACAAATGCACATCAAAACAGGAAGAGGATTTCTCATGATAGGATAAGGGTCACCCTGAAAGAAAAACGTAAAAGTTCACGCCCCTGGCGGTTCCGATGTCAAACGCATAGTGCATAGTATTCCTCGACAGCTACAGTCGCTCGAGCGAAACGGTCGGGGAGTTTTCTCCAGCGCGGTATACCTCTTTATTTGTCTACATTTTTTTTTGTTTCCGCGCGTCGTTCCTTGGGCGGTCTGAAATCGTGAGACCGTTTGGTCGACGGAGTTGAACGAGAACGACGATTTGCGACAGCCAAGAACGGACATTGAGTTCGAGTCGTTACCGATGGAAAGACCAAACATCCGGTTCCTTCGAGGACGCTAGTTTTTGGGTTTTCGTTTCGACGTCCCAAATAACCTTGAAACGACATCCGGACGAAATGTACGCTCGTGTTTGTCGTCCGGTTCCAAGATTATTTTGAGGACATTGGTGTGAACGTTGGGTCCAATGTGAAGACTTGGGGCTTCACATTGAAGAAGGGTGACTGGACAAAGGCGTGTCTGGACACACGGAGTTATCAGAAAGTACAGAATTTCGACAGGGGATTGAATAAACCGGTTGGTCCATTTGCTACCAATGACTAGACGACTGGATCGCCTCCAACCAATCCGAATCCTACCCGTCTAAAATCCTGCCTGAAAAATAAACCAAGCTCGTCTCTTCCAATGGCCAATACATCGGACAAACCTCGTTCGTACATTTTCAACCGAACCACTATCTTTTCTTCGGCTCGAAAATGGGCACTTTCGAAACAAACCACAAACTATACGTACACATCCAGCCAACGAGTAAAACCCTATAGATATTCAGGTCCTAATGCACAGTAAGCTAATGCACAGGGTTCGTTAACGCTCCCAAGCAAATTTACATGCACTCTGTACCTACACACATACACCTCCACATACATCCCAGAGACTAACCGATTCAATGCACTCTGCGCACTAGACTGATTACACGAGCTGCCAGTGACCTAAACTAAAAACCACAAAGGGATTAAAAAAAAAACGATTGCTCTGATCGTTTCGTTGGCCCGGGATGACCGGAGCTATTCCTGATGAAAACCGTTGGTTACCTCGTGAACTGGCTTTACAAGCTGCCTACGATTATTCCCAATTTCCAACGCCAATCCCAATGATTTACTGAAACATTCTAAAACATTGCAAAAAAATAGAAATAAAAATATAAAAAATAAAAAAAACAACGAGAAATGGACGATACCAGCGATAAGAAAGCCCGACGAGCGTTGAGCCAGAAAAATCACGTCCGGAGGGCACGTAATTCGGTAATTAATTCGCAGATTCATTGCTATCATTTTTCAGATTAAACGAGAAGAGCTGGGACACGACTCGCTTGCGTCGAGTCTCTGCCCCTCTCTCTCTCTCTCTCCCTCTCTTCGAGAATAATGTTACGACCCCGTTGTGGTGAATTATAATTGGGTCGAGTAAAAACTCGACTTTTCTCGTAAATTGATTGCACCGCAAAATAAAAAAATAACAAAAAGCAAATGGAAATTGGATATTTATTAAGCACAATGCCAACTAATCGAATCAACAGCTTGCGATTTCGTTTTATCGAAAATTTTGTACGCCTGACATGTTTTTTTTTCCCCCAATCGTAAATTATCGATATTATCGTTAAGTCGGGGACGCTCGAATAAGAGGTAAAAAGTTTTACGCGAGGTGCCGACCGTACGCGATAATAATAACGTGTGGAATAATGGGTTCTTGTATCATGCATATTGGAAAATAGCTCGCCCGATAAGGCCGATGAAACGAGACTATTATAGGTTAGAACCTGGTAACATCGATGAGGGTATCGAAAACATCGTGGACTTATACAGGGTGAATCAACGACTATTGGCCCATTCGAAATCTTCGAAATTTTCGAAACCTTTGAAATCTTCGAGTCGTCGGATAGGTATAATACTTTTTTTTGTAGGCGGAGGTACTTCGGACGTTCGAAGGTCAACTCCATTTTTTCTTAAATGAATCGGTATGTTTTTTTTCTGTATCGTGATAGAGGAGCTTAAAACGAGTTCAACGACCGATATCCCAAGGTCATTAAAGGTCATTGAAGATCGATTAAAAAAATGGAGTTCACCATTAAGGTCAATGACCTTTTAACGATTAAAGGTCATTTCCAATGACCTTCGTACCATGAAAGGTCATCTTCAATAACCTTCAATGAACTTGTGTTATAGGTTGTTGGACCCCGTTTTCAGCTTCTCTATCACGATAGAGGAAAAAAAAACATGCCGATCTATTTTGAAAAATTGAGTCGACCTTCAAATGTCCGAAGTACCTCCGCCTACAAAAAAAACTGTTACAACTATCGGGTGGCCCCCTTTCTACTGTGCAATTTCATTTCAGCAAATATTTCTGTCGACGTTTTAGTTTCGAAGATATCGAAGGTGCTAAGTATTATTGACCCACCCTGTATACATACTGACATATATATATATATTTATATATATACTGAATAACCAATCGTTACCTACATTTTAAACGTTGCCGACATTTTCGTATTTTCGTTTTGATAAGGTATATCGCGACGTTAATTATCTACATTTTCGTGGGGAATTACGGTGAAACGATTAATATTAGTCGAGTCATCCTCTCATTATTAATTAAATCAAGAGACTTTTACGAAATCGATCTTTTTTATATTCTCATCACCAATTAATATTTTTAACAATATTGCTTTTCGATATCACTAATTAATTAAATTATCGGTATAGTCTTATAATATGACTTATTAATATTATTGACACTCGCGATATCGTTCTTCGATATTTTGAATTAAAATTAACGCTTCTTGGAATACCGTTCGTCCATATTACCAAATGAAATAATTGTCCCATGCAATATCTCTTTTATGGTCAAGTATTTTCTATAATTTCTGTAATTTTTATGAATTTTTTGAATAAATACCTAAAATAAAAAATATATATTAAAAATATAAAGTATGAAATAAAAAATGTAAAAATGTTTTTTTAAAAAAGCGCATAATATAAAGAACATATATTCTTTAATGAATTAATAAACATTTAAAAATATAACATGCAAACCGTTTTCATGACGAAACAAATATAAATTACACATTATATGTTTTTAATTTCATTTGTTTTTTCTCAATAATCTTGTTATTAAATTTCATCAATTTAATTCTCAATATTTTTCTACAATATATCTACAAATTATCGATGCGGTTCATCGGAAACGACATTTCATACGACTTGCCCTCGTTTGCATACGTATATAACTTACGAAATTAAATTTACACCTCTTTCAACGCGGAGTTTGGCGAAAAGCCGAAATAGCCGATAATTGAATTGAAAATTCTCGCGACCAGGGTAATATTCCGTCGACTTGTTTAAAAAACGAAAAGGGATTCCGGTCAAGCCAATCGTGGGATCAGTGACCGAATAATTATAATAACATTTATTTCGATAAATCGAATAATCAATTTTTTCGTTTAGATTGAAGTATGAGGAGCGATTGTTAAGTCTTAATTACTTTTTGCGGTGGTAAAAATGTATTGCGATGAGGGAAAAAAATTGGCAAGGTATTTCGAAACGGTTGATTAAAAATCTATAATTTATGATATTATCGAGTGGCTATTAAAAATTCGCGAAAATTATCGAAAATCTGAGAGATGATGGTTCTTGCTGGATTAATAATTTGTTTGTTTTTTTATTATTTTATACTGAATAATTTATTGGATATTTAATAATTAACAATATATTAATTAGAAAACATATTGATTGATAACGAATTCTGAATGGTATACGAATAAATAATAAATCAATTATAAATAATATGAATAAATGTCAAATTCTGAATCCTATGCGTATTAATAAATGATTAATTACAAGCAATATGAATTAATAACAAAATTTGACAATGTTGTATCAACAGGATTTTGGATAAATTTACAAAATAGTGAAACAATTATTGCAACTATAAGTTATGCAGCAATCATTATAAAACTAAATACATCGATATAATTTTGAAAATAAAAAAATAGTGGACACATTTTCTGAAAAATTCGAAGTTTCGCAGAGGTACTGAATTTCTGGATTATTTTTATTAACTTTTTTATGCGAATAATTTATATTTGCTTTATACGTACATATGGATGATTGATAGTGATATTGAAGTATGACTTCTTAATGAAACCATCGAGAGAGCTGAGGATCCTTATCGGTTACGAAGCTTTGTGCTTTTCGAACTTTAATATTTTTATGAACTGATACAAACTGTGATCGATCTATTTATTCGGAAGGATTATTGAACACTGCAACTTAGTGCTTTAATACAATTAATACTAATAATTAAAGAGAATAACTAAATTTTTTCTCGTGTTGATTGAAATGATCGAAGTTCATATATAATTTCATAATTTTGCTGTGATTAATTTCTCATATTAATTCGTTAATGTGAGAGATAAAAAAAAAATAAATATTTTTATATTTTTTTAATATCACTAATAAAAATTATTCAAATGTTCGATATGGTTTTTTTTGTAATTAACCAAAATAAATGACAATCGAAATATATATATTTTTTTATACGATCAATTCAAATAATCAAGATATAACGCATATTATATTATAACGCAAATAATAATCAATCAATAAATATATATATATATAGATTATATCATTTATCATAATAAATATTAATAAGATTTATCATTACAAATCAACATAAATTAAAAAATCAACGTTCGCAATTAATTATAAATATTATCGGCAAACATTACGAAATTTTTATCGACATTAATCACAGTAAATGTTGATAAAATTTATAATTAATTATGAATAAATATTTGTAATAATGTTCTTAAATATAAATAATAAAAAATTACAAAATAAACATTATTTTTTTACGATATCGTTTGACAAAGTTACAAATACATCAACTACAATCGACATTTGTCATGCGGTTCCTCAATATTACCAATTCAAACAATCAACATTTTCAACATCGAACCCTAACGTCACTAATGGAAACAATGAACCTTCGCAATTTACCAGTACGACATGAGTGATCGAAATGATTGAAATTATTGTTTTCCTTTCCTAATATTAGCTATTGACCACCAACCCTATTAAATTTCCATGTCCAAATGCGAGTACCCTGATGGACACGAATAGTTTATCATTGATTGATTATCCATCAGTTACACGTCGTGTTTCCCAAAATGAGTTTTCATAATATCGGTACGTTCTCTGTATCATTAATGTACCACTTGCTGGATTCCTGGATGAGAGGCGAAATTTCGAATTCTCACATGTAAAACGTCAGAGATCTTGAAATTACATAATTATCAGCCCAAAATAACGGAAGTTGAATTATTCAAAATTGAATTATTCAAAATTGAAACTTTCAAAGAACAACGAAAACCAAAAACAATTTTCTCAAAGGATTATTTATCCGAAAGTTTATTTATTCGAGAACATGTTTTCGGGTTATTAATAGCTTTGAAATTGTCGTTATCAGCTTGCAATTACCCAGCAGTGAAAAAATTCTTAGATCAACAAATTCTTTTCAAACTTAATAAAAAAATAGTTTTTTTCCCTAGGTCAACAAAAACTACTTAAACGGAATAAAAAACAATTTTTTTCGTTCCTGTGGAATTACAATATTGATCAAATTCACCAGAAAATCACCAGGGATTATGTTCAGTGTCCTTTAATATTAGTAATTGCAAAGAAAACAAAATTTGAAATATCTTTCCAAAATATGGAATTTCTTTTTACCATATCATTCTAAATAATTAACAATTAATATTTAATTTCATTTTATATTGAAACATTAATTTAAAAATCAGTAATATAATTGATACAATTTTTGAATATCCCTAGTCAGAGTAACCAAGATTTCCCTACGTTTCCTTTCATTAACCAAGTACCGGGTCCGATTCAATACTACGATTTCAAAATTCGACGAAAAATAGTTTCTCAACGAATCTCCCCTCGCAATTGAGCAAGGATAAAAGAAAGCCCTAGATCAACAAAAATTTTCGAAAACAGAGTAAAAAAAAGTGCTCGCTCTGCGTAATTTCCCTTCATTTTGTTTTTCGTATTTTCTTTCTTTTTTTTTTTTGCTTTTCGAATCCGCGTACCAGCGAATACCGTTGAATCGAAAAATTCACCAGAAATATCAGAAGGTATTATTTCGTTGCTCGCCGGTGGTCGAAATCGAGTTTCAGTTTGGTGGAGAATGTTCGTCGAGGCATTGGACAAAGGTTCTTTTATTTCGTGGCAATAATCAATTTTCCAAGAGTCAATTAGAGCCTTTCGGGGGTTCCGGGATGCTCGCTTTGCTCTTTTTTTTTCGGCCGCTTCCGGTTGCCTGCCCGATACAATAGCCACGTGGTGAACTCCGGGGCTTTCGGGAGCTGGCATTTTGGGGGTTGAATGTAACAACGCGGATAATACCCGTTGCGCTCGACGATATTCCATGGAAAATTGTCCGATGCTTCCCAACTATGCGCCTCGACTTATCGAAGCGACGAAAATTCAAACTATTTTCCGGGGCATAACTTTGACGAAAAGTTTCAACCCTCCTCCCCCCTCCTCCACTCCTTCCCGATCCAACGTTACGCCCTTCGAAACCCCAGTGGAGATTGTAGGCAGGAATTTGCGCGGCGGATCCGGGCCACCCGGAAAAGACGCGCGACCCGAGAGAGAATGTACCGACGAGTACACGAGAAAGAAAAAAAAGGGATGAACGAAAAAAAAAAAAAAATGCGGTAAAAGTACGTACTCGAGGATCGATGATAAAACTTGAGAGGCAATTTTGCCGGATCTAGACTGATGAAAGAAATTCTCGCCGATATGAAGATATCGGAAAGAAAGAGATGGAAAAATGGGGTAGGGGTGAATATTGGGAGGAGTGTACATTTTTATTGCGAGACACAAAAACAAAATTGATGGAATGACTGCATTTCTGGAACACATCTGTGAGGTACGAAACGATCGATTTCATGCATTTTTCGGGGAGAGGGTTGGGTTTTTTTGGGAAATTTGTTTCGGTTTTGTTTGGGTTAGAAATGATATTAATTGTACTGCAATTGACTAGAAGCAAAATCGTTCGGAAATCGTGAAAAAGATAATATTGGATTGTCGAAAAACGTTGGATTTATTTACTGAATATTAAATATTCATTTGAGAAAATCAAGATCGAAGATGGTTGAATTTAGCGTCCAAATATATGTTTTTGAATTTTTTTAATTGTAGTTTTCAGTCGATTTGAATTTTTTTTTGTGATTTCTGAGGAATTTTGTTTACTGTTGATTGCAGGGCGATTTATTTCGTTTTTCGTGGCTCAGAAAAATAAATTGATATTCGATATCTGTGGGTAGTTACTCGCAGCTGATAACTACAAGATCGTCATTACCGACCGAGCGGAAGCGTTGACATTTTTTTAGGTGTACATGGCCTTAATCTTCGACTAACTTCTACAAATTTATCTTTGACGTCAACCGATCTTCACGACACGTTGGTCTTTCCACCTCGATTTCGTTATCCTGACAATACATTTTTTTAATTTTTCACAGGAGCTCGACCCCTTAAATTTTGTTGAAGCTCCTATATTATTTCTCCATGATAAAAATTTTTCACGCTCAACGAGAACTCTCTCTCTGTCTCTCTCTCTCTCGTGTGGGTTGGCCCACATACGCTCCTCGTTTCCACTTTTCCTTTTTTCTTTCTTTCTCTTTTTTTCTCTCTCTTTTCCTGTTCCATTCGGAAGCCTCGCGGCCTCGACACGTGTTGGTTTTTTAATCTACGGCGACCGCGAAGAAAGTCTCGACAGTTAGTTCTGCATTTTCTCTTTTTCCACCGTCACCCCTTGCCAACGTTCACCCTTCGCGTACCACAGTGGAAGTTCCTGTCTTTCTCATCCCGGCTTTCACTGTTTTATCCCCCTGAGCTATCGCGAACTCACCCCCATAGTGTCTCTCTCTCTCTCTCTCTCTCTTTCTACCTCGCTTTTTGTGTTTTTTTTGTTTGTCCTTATAGTTTCGAATTTTTCAATTTTTTATCTTGTTATGATATTCAATTATTTTTCTTATGAATTTGCTTTTATTTCATATTTTCATTTGTTAATATTTCTATTTTCTTCGATTTTTTTGGTAATCCTTATATTTTCTTTTTTTTTGGTAATCGTTATATTTTCTACATTTGCCTGAAACGTGTAACTAGGAAATAATAAAACCTATTATCATCATCATCATCATCTCTCTCTCGCTCTCTCTCTTAGTTTATTTAGTTTATTTTCTATATTTTTAATTGATTTAGTATTCTCTAATTTCATTATTCTTCAGTTTTAAGTTTGATTTATGTTTGAAATTTATTTATTTCTCCCTTAGTATTTCGTTGTTTTGTCCTATAGATTTTTACGGCATAATAATTCAATAAATCAATCTTTCCCTCAATCCCTCCTTATTTCCTCCTCTGTTTTTCTCATTTTTTCTTACTCCATCTCCCTCTCTCTCTCCCTCTTTTTCTTTCTCTATCCGTCTCTCTCTTGTCTCGAGTTTTTAATATTTCTCCAATTCTTTTTCTCTCGTATTCTCTCGTTCCTTCCGCGACTTCTTTTTTTTTCACCCTCGAACTCGCCATTTTAGGACACCATCTCGCCGACGGGAACAGCAGATACAGCGGATCCGAGCAACGTTCTGAATATGCATGACGACGGAAACCGCGACAGCCCACGCACTTGGAGGTTGGAGGGTTGGTAAAGAATGGGAGATGTGTGATGGGCAGGGGTGGGGAGTTGGAATTACGACAAATCGCCCCACTTTTTACGTAGGAAGAAACGCGACTGCGGGCCTCGACCATTTCCGGTTTTGTTCACTGCGCGGAGGAGAGGGAAGGGGTTGCACGTCGTGCACTGATTCCAGCTGAACGTTAGGTAAAATATGTTAAAATACACCCCAATATCTATATTACAAATTACGAAGGCGACAGATAATTGACGAATTAAAAAAAAATCCATTTTATAAAAATATTAATAAATAAATTATGAACTTCGAAAAAATAGTGGCACCCAAATGAAGCTCGTTTTTTTAACACGTCCAAATCTTCATTTTCAGTGTTACCCCCATAAATGTTTTTTCGAAATATATTTCGATCAATTTTCAATTAAGGAGTTCGACCCTTAATTCAACAAAAAAGAGATTACACTGGATACCAATTTCCTGTTCGTTCTTTCCTTCTTTAGCGTTGCTTTTTTTGGACCATGGAAGAAAATCGACTGTTCGCACCATTTAAATATCCAAGAGTGAAAGATCGAAAATTCGCTCGTTAATCAGGACGGTCGTGTCGAGAATGGAGGCGAGTGACGCCAATGTAATTAAAAGTAGCCGCGAGCATCCCGCGATTCTCTCACGTGTGAATTTTTAGCTTTTTTTCTGGTTGTACCGGAAGTGGAGGGAAAGAGTGGAGGATTGAGGGGAAGGGGAGAGGAGGTGGAGGAGGAGAAAATGGAGGAAGGACAAGAGAGCCAAAATTGTCAAGTCGAGGTGGTCGGATGGCGTTGCGAAACCACAGCGAGAACGAAGGGTGGGTTGGTGCAGGTGAAGGGACGAACAAAGACTGGAGGGTTGACGGGAGCGCCACCTATGCGGCGGAATCGGCGACGCACGACGGTTTAACCTTAATTGGGACCAATTAAGTCCTCCATTCGTTCAACCCCTTTTTTTCACCTTCTATTTATTTTTCATCCCCGGTTCTTTTTTTGGTCGCCTATCATGATCGTTTGAGCGAAGGTTGGGTGGGATGCGGGGGGGGGGGGGGGGGGGAGCCGCGGATTTAAAAACATTAAGAGCGAAGTTGGAGGGGGCGACGGGGTTTGCCGGAAGTGAGGCCTAATGGACGGGCGGTTGAGGCGATGAGGTCGAGTGCAAGGAAAAGACCGGAAACCGGAAATAACGGTGGAAAATGAAAAATAAAAGCCAGGCTTTTCATTCGAGAGACAGCCCGGAGCTTCATAGCCGAATGGTCGAAAGCCTCGGTGACTCACATCGACCCGACAACCTCCCGGTCCTCTTCCGATTCTCTCTTCCCTTCGAGCTTTTCTTCCTTCCTCTCCCACACCCCCATCCTTCCTCTTTATTCCTCGTTCCATTCTTTGGAAATAAAAGTCGCTTGGATTCGTCGGGAATTTTGTTTTGCCAAGCACCGAGTCGTTTCTTCCCAACTCATTGTGAGAAACTGTTGGGACCAATGCGAAAGTTTCGAAAGCTTCGTCAATGGGCCGGATGTGGAGTTTGGGCGTGAAGAAGAGTTTCAATCGTTGGCGGAGACGACTTCCCACCTCTGAGATTTTACGTACAACAATGCATGAAAGTTGCATATGAAACTGTCCATTGAAGAGCGACAGAAGAAATGGTGGTTTGGTAGCGAAATCGACGAACCGGTTTGTTCAATCGTACGTTGGAAGAAACGAGCTTGGTCCGTTTTTCGATCAACAGTTGGATTCAAGACGAGAAGAATTTGGGTCGTTTGAGAAGGCGATCCAGTCATTTAGTCATTGATAACAAACGGACCAACCGGTTTAATCAATGTTTTTTCCATTTGAAGAGACCAGCTTGATCCATTTTTCGGCCAACGATTGGATTCCAGACAGGAGGAATTCGGATTATTCGAAGTCGATCCAGTCGTCTAGTCATTTTTTGACTGCCTTCGTACTAGGTGAAGCACCGAGCTGTAAGCGCTGACCGCATCGACCGGAGCAAATGGCAATCGAAGGGACCGAAGTCTGGGGTATATAGCGGCTGGTGTAGGATTTCCCAGTTAGCTCCTTCCAAGTACTTCTCAACCGGTTGATCAACACGCGGCCTGGTTTTGTCTCGGTGCAAAATCAACTTGTCACGGAGATTCTTCCATTCCGGCCTCTTCTCGTGAAGAGCTCGC
>JAPYZI010001715.1:0-65281 GCA_030523105.1 Ophioninae sp. A BG-2022a
TCCCAAACCCTAAAGGAAAAAAAGTTATCGATGATTTAGTGAAAAAACGTATTTAGCCTAAAAATCGAAAAAAAATTTGGATTTTTAATATTTTTTTTAACGATCCATTACGATGTAATTTGATCCCCTGAGTACGAATCTACCATTCCTTTCCCCAAAAACCCAAAATTTCCATGAAAAAATCGTAAAAAACTACTAAAAACACGATTTTTCTTGCTGTGTGCGGTGCTTTCGACGAAATTCCGATTATATTCGTCGAATGTCCAATCATAAATTTTCAGCTGGCTACAAATATGTCCGAGTTTTTGTCGAAAGTACAAAATTAGACTGGGAAAATGCAAAAAACCTTTCCAGAATATTTTTTAACAAGCCGATTACTCAAAGTGCCGGGGATGCTAACTTTGCGGCGGTTGTCCATAACAGCTGGACGCTCGAGACGACGCCAGGCGGCAGTTTCGGTCGCAAAATGATTGTCTTCAAACCGCTCATAAGAACTGTCCTTCTATGTACGTCTGGCTTCGTTGTCAGTGGTCTCATGCTGCGTAGATAGTCACGTCGAGCACCCATCGCGCCATTCAAATTTTCCAATCCGAGAATAGAAAATTTACCGGCCAGACGCAAACAAGAAGGTCAAGAAAGAAGAAAAAAGAGAATGCAGCGATTCATATAATAGAATGGAATAATAAGTCTGTCTGGGTAACTGAGCTTTACAATAACGAACAAGTGCCAGCAGTTCCGGCAGACTGTTCGACGCCAGAGGATTTACTGATGTCGATCGCTGTTTTTCTATTGGCTCGAAACTCCTTCACTCTGCACCCACTCTCAAGAAATCCATCTTACGGATGCCGAGAAGAGGGAGGGGGAGTCTTCCGTATCGTGAAGATATATAAGTCGATATAATTCAAAAGATTATATTTCGTAACCATGGCACGAGAAAGATCTCGATGCATTCGATTGTTACCGCAACGCTTACAGATTTATTTATTTATTGCTATTTTTTAATACTAATTAATGCAAATATTTATTTTTTTAAATATCTATTTTTTAAACATTTTTTGAAAATATTTATTTGTGTTCGTTTGTACTTTTTGTTACTTATTTTTTTAAATATTTCGATGTTTGTTTGGGTTTGGGTTTGGGTTTGGACAAGATATTACTGAAACACGAAACTTTGGTAATTTTCGGAATATTGATTTTTTGTTGATATTTATTTTTTAAATATTTAATTATTATTTACCATTTATTCCAAAATAATATAATACGACAAAAATCGGAATTCATTCGATGAAACGCTACCAAAACTCGAATACTTTTTTCAAAATATTTATTTCGATATATTTATTTTTTAATAATTTTCTTTTTTAACCTATGTTTATTATTCATTATCTATTCCACTATTGATGTGAATATTTTATTGGAAAATTTTATTTTTTTCTGGGATTTATTTTTCGCTCGCTGGCAAGACTCGATACGATTTCTGAAACGACAAAGTTCGGATCGAACCAGTTTTGCATGGTCTGATTAGATTCAAGTGGTTTTCCTTGACCCAGAATTGAATATTCTTTCATTTGGCTCCGGCAACACAATAATTTCATTCAATAGCTCGTAACGCCAACACCAAGCCGATAAACGCGGCGAAACTCGAGCTCCCGATACAAGCTTTAATTTATACCCCAGCATTGCGAGCTGTTAATTCCTCGATCGCGGAAAACGATGCGTTTCAATGATTTTCGAAATTCCTCCAGCCATACGTAATCGCGACGTATATATGTCACGAGAAATAACAAAATACTTTACATTGTTTATATCCGATATCGCAAAACGTACCCACATTTATGTATAAGCCATTTCACGTAAACGAGACGTTTTCTCCTCTTCCTGAGAATTTCAAAATTATTTTTTTTTTCACAAAAGAAAAAAATAGGAAACATTTAAATTGCAAAAAAAATAATATACGAAACATCTGCTGTATCTGCATTTATTTTTTAGTAGAACAAAAATTCAAATTCGAAATTTACCGAGTACGAAACTTTTTTCTTTCATTTTCGAAGATTTGGGTATTTTATTTTTTTCCAGTGCAATAAAAATAGTACAGTTCTGGAAAAAAGCTTTCAAAATATTTGTGAAATAATAGGCAAATATTTACAGTCTAGAAAAATGTCGATTTTACATATGATTGTCCTCAAAATTTTGTATTTTTATTTTCAATGATTCGAGCATTTTTTTAATACAAAAATTATTAAAAATTCAATTTCCTGAGAAATATTTTTTTTTATTATAAAAAATATTAAAAAATACATTCTTCGAAAGAAAATTTTTGCTAATATCTGCGAATCACAGGTCAATGTTGACAGTTGAGCGATATTACAAAATACTTAAATAATTCAATATTTTCTGTTTTTTTTTTTTTGTACAAATTTGATACGCGACGATAAGAGGCGAGGATGACGCTCGATCTATTATCGATTCGACATGAAACAGCTCGCGCAATCTGTCTGATTTCTATCTCGAAGAAAATCGCAAGGACATTTGTTTCAAGTGTCAGAAATGTTGCCCCTCTCGCGCATCCATCGACCCCCCCCCCCTTCCCGCTCCTCGTCACTTGCAAATTGATCAACTGAAGCGCGCGTGTATCATTGTAAATTATGGACTTGTCTGTATACCTAACGTCGGCGGACTTTTATCTTGTTTTGCTTTAGAAGCGAGAACATTATTTTTTTTTATCTTCGAACATGTGTCTCATCCAGGCTCACGTTGGCTTGTGTATATTTGTGAAATCAGGAGTCAACGAGATTATCAATTTGTGAACGTCAGAGATTTTTTTCTTTAACGTTGAACTTTCTCGATCGTCGATTTTGGGAGAGGGAAGGGGAGAAATGTTTCTTGATGAAGTTAGGAGCATTCAAATAAAAGAAAACAGTATGATAAAAATTACCAATCGCGAAAAATCTATGTTTGAAACGTTAAAAATTAAAATTTAATTACAAATATAAATTTAAAAACATTGCTATTTTCATCACTTAATTATTTCGAAAACAATGTTAATTTATTAACGTGAATTAACGTTGCAATATATGATTAATTGAATTTTTTATTTTATCTTTACATTAAATTTCTTAATTTGAAAAAAAATGTATGTTTTCAATTAAATTTTAATAGGGTAACCAATATGGGCTAAATAAAAAATTAATTAATTTTTATTTATATATATTTCGTTTGGATCGCAACATTGAAAAAAAGAATTGAAAACGAAGTTACGAAATCAAAGTGATAGTCGCATCAGACTCAAGATACTTAAGCTGTTTAAGTTTAAAAATATTTGAATTCATTTTGCGTTTGGAATATAAGAAGTTTTGTAGGTTTTACATTATGAAAATATATTTGAGTTTGACATCGTCTGTTTTTATTTATGATTGTTTGGGTGTGGTTACGTTTGGAACTGTTTACGTTTGCTTGGGATAGCTCGACCTTGTTTGAAATTATTGGGTGTGTTTACGTTTGGAGTTCTTTACTTTTCTTTGTATTTAACATTGAACGTTTCTGTTTGGATGGAATCGAAAGTCGACTAAATCCAAAGATGTGTCTGGGCTTAAAAATATATACGAACGTTAAAAACAAAATTTACCAAGAAATTTCTTCATGCTGTATTCTTTATAGCTATTCTTCGAGAACATAGCGAATGATTTTTTTACGATACTTTGGTAGTCGCGTACCAAGCGATGTTTTGAAATCTCGGCTGTTTAAAATTCGCATGATTCACTCATGAGGTTAATGACCAAACACGAGACTCGTTGGAGTTTGTTCTCAGGATGAAAGAATACACGAGATAAAGTTCATTTGCTTGAGTTGTGGATCGCGCAGTGCAATTTCGTCCACATCACCTATTCTCTCATCGTGAAACGAATCGACGAGGAGTGGGGAGTGTTTGGCCCCGATGCGTGGTCGCTCCAGTGACAAACAACGATACCAGTACTTCCCGAGAGATATTACATATTGTTATTGCACTTCAATTCTCCTTTTTCCAGTGAGAACCAGCTGCACCGATAACGAACCGTTAGTCATCCCTACAAAATAAAAAAAAAAAACACCACACGCAAACTAATTTCCATTGAAATGCTTTTGTCAACTTTTGTTCTTTCTTTTATTCCTCGAGAATCTTTGTTTCGCTTATATTTTTCGTAATTTTTTATTACAAGGATTATACATATTTTTGTCGAATAAATAAATGGAACATTTTTAAAAGAAGGCTTCGTTTTGAGTTTTTATTATTGTGATTTTTAATTCAATGTCTTTTTTTAAATTTGGGTTTTTGAGATTTTTTTTTTGTTACTGATGTTGAACGAATTTTGGGACCCGAGAACGAAGCTTTTTGTGAATTAATTTCTCTGGTAATAAATTTTAATGTTGCCAAACATGGAACTGTCATGTTTCGAAAAAAATACTTGGAGATTTGAATAGAAAAATTAAATGGTAATTCATATTTATAAGACAGCTTTTATGATTTTTTCTTCCCTTATGAAGCTTTGTTATGGCAATTCGTTTTGAATTTTTTAATTGCAAGAATATTCATAATTGTATAAAAATGAAAAATTCATGTTTAAACGAAAATATTTCAATTTAGGCTTTCATTATTGACTTCAATGGAAGTTGAAATTGTTTCTCTTAGAACTGAAAAAAATTATCTATCCGCTTTTGCGATTGACGACGAAAGAAATAGTTTGCAGGAAAATTCTTCATTGGCTCTTTAGCCTTGAAGAAAAAGAAAACAACGTTCCTTCTTTTTTCCTCCAATTACGAAATTCCAGGTAAAAAAGATACGTACGAGGTATTTGTTTTGAGCCATTCAAAATTTCTCAGAAATGAATATTACTGAAAATATTTGCACGAATTTCTTATCTGGGTTGATCGGTGATATCATTAGAGCTTTATGCAAATCTGATGATTAACATCTGTGGCCTTTTCTCGATACACAAGAAGTGGCACAAGTAGCAAGTTTTCTTTTTCTTCGTGTACGATTCTCGTTCCATGGAATCATTGCCTTCATGTTATTCGACGGATACGAACATTTGATACGGATTAATCTTCGATAGCGTAATCGAAAGTAGCACGTAGAAAGGAAAGTCGTGCAAAAAGACCTCCCGTAATGCGCTCAACTCTAATTATTCCTGTGAAGGTTTGAAGAAATATGAGATTTTTGTCATTATATTAAGGGGTAAGGCTTGAGTCAGAATTATAAAAAAAAAAAAATTTTTGTGGTCATTAAAAATTCGTAGGTCGGATTTAATAAAAAAAATACAAATTTTTTTTTGTGAGCCCAAAAAAATGTATTAAAAAAATTATTTTCCGTTCATGAACCCATAAAAATCAGGGTTATTAATATTTAAATAACGAAATAAAGTTTGTAATACCTAATATTCAAACAACTAGCCAAAACGAATTCTAATAAAATAACCGAATAATTATGAAACTGGATAAAATTAAATTAACGAAAACTAAATAAAATTCGTTTACTTACAAAAACGTTAAACAATTTGTTTCCATATCATTACGAATGTAGATAAAAATTTGATAATTAAAATAAAATATGAGTTCCTGCTTCATATTTTTTTTTTTTTGTCGTTGCCAAAACCGAATTCAATCAATTATCAAACAAAGTTAGCGTTCATCAATATTCAATTTTTTAACGGAACTTCTGTTTTGCAATTAGGGAGCTCGTATGATGGCAGAAGTTTATTTGGACATGACGTCAAGCCTCGAACTGTTTTTCTTCCTCTGCCTTCTCTCTTTCTCTCTTTCTACACTGTGTGTGTGTTTTTTCTCTCTTTATTTTTTCTTTTTTTTTTTCGTTCATTATCTCAAAAGGTTGGACGTGTCAGTATTAGAAACACTATCACCAACAGAATCTCTCACGACCGCGAACCTTCGAGAGGTAGTCACACACCTTAGCCACACACAAGTGCACGCATAATCGGACGATAATGGCGACGCTGTCTACATCGAAACATGCGCGAGCATTCCTTCTTTCGACGATGATTTCATACCCGAATTATCGGTCGAACCACTTGAAAAAATGATATTCGCGGGAAACTGAAATTACGACAATAACAACCACGAGACGTAATTTCTTTGTTGTTGTTTTTGTCAAATAAACGCGATACATTTCTTTTTGTTTTCAACAAAATGATTATTTTGCCTTACCGTATTTCCGTTAAAGTAACGAGATCGTGGAATATCGTGAAAACCAAAAACTTCTAGTATTAGGAACTAGGGAAATGTATCTGATGCATTATTGTGTCAGGTGGAAAAACTTGCTGCCTCGAACCCTTATCTGCAGCTCCAACTTTAATAATCTTTCGATTAAATTACGACGTCTGCTTTCACCTTCCTGGTAAACGGGAATGATTTATTGAAACCCTATGATAGTAACTTCGTTACAATTCCCCATTTTATTTTTTGACACATTTTATAATGAAAAAAATATTTTGGGTTACCCAAATGTATTAGAAGAATGCAATGAAAATGCAGTTGATGGAATGTAATAAATTTCAGTTTCTCGAAATGCAATAAACAAAATGGGGGGGGCGGGGGTAAACCCAAACAATCGACTCAGAATGTCACCCCCAACCCTCCATTTCACGGATGACATTCGGTCGTGGGACACCATGTATAATACGATAATAATGCATTAATATTTTTATTATCGAACTGGAATAAAAAATAATTCCGTCATCGAAGTGTCCAATTTTTTTTTTTAACGATTTGCGCTGCTACCACGTTTATTTGGTTTAAATAGTTTGTAATCTGTTTATTATAAAAGCGATAAAAAAAAATAGAAAAATACTTCGTGGTGTTTTTTTGACATGTTTTATTTTTTATTGAAAAAAAGTTCGCTTTCTTTTTCTTATTTATTATTATTAGTTTTTTATTACTTATTACTATTAAATCTGATTATTAATTATTACATGTTCGTAATATTATTTTTTACGCATCATTTTTCTTTTTTTTAATTAGTTAAGGGTAATTGCCAAGGCATAATAAATTAAATCAAATTAAATTCAATAAAATCTCTCTCGTTTTCTTTCTTTTTTTCTCTCTCTCTCTCTCTCTCTCTCTCTCTCTCTCTCTCTCTCGCTCAATCTCTCCAGCAGCCTATATTCGATCGTTTCTCGAGTTGCTAGTGGGTGAGGCGCATGTGCGTCTGATTCTATACGGTCGTGCTTCACTCCGTGACCTCCAAGCTCCGCCAAGACACCACGTGTACGCGAGATGCTCGCAGAACCACGCGGTCTGCTCAGCTCTGATTGGTCGGTTACTCTGGCAGCTCACGATTCCCCACATAAACACGAAAAAATAAATTTACTAGTTTGTCGAGGTTTTAAGGGGTTGCGCTACTGTGACGGCTCAAAAATTGGGAACATTTTGAACGCAATAATATTTTTACAATTACAATTTTTTTAATTTGTGTAAAACAAAAAAATATCAAACATCAAACTCTTTGGCAAAAAACGGTACGGCAGCCGGTTAAAGCTCTTGCCCAAAAATTTTTATCAATTACTTGTTTTTATTTAAAAAAAAAATAATTATTCAATTTTTGTTGTAATATAACTAATTGGAAAAAATTGAGAATTTTTGAAACAACTATTTCTTTTCCATTTTTGTTATCGCTTGATAAAAAATATTTTAAGCCCGGATAAGAAACGATACCGATTTTTTTATTTTTGAAGTCGCTTTCTTCGATTTAGTTTAATTTAATTCTTCAATTTTAATTTTATTTTCGAATATTTTTATTTCAAAAGTTACCTTTAAAATAATCAAATTTTGGTTTTGTTTCCTATCCGGTCTTTAAATATTTTTATCATTCTGTACCAAAAATGGAATAGCGATGTTTTTGCAAAAATTGTCAAGTTTTTCAAACTAGGAAAATTCATCAGAACAAATTGTATAATAACTTTGTCTTTTAATTTAAAAAAAACGTATTTGATCAAACTATTTTTTAGTTTTTAAATATTAAATTTACGGTTTTTTTTTTAATTTTAAAAGATTGAATTATATTTTTTGTTTCGTTTTAAAAGTTATTTTGTAGACACAAAATTTCAGTGTTGTCACTTTTTGTTTTTCCGCGTACGTACATTGCACATCGGTACATTGAGAGGCTTGACACAGTTACGCGTGTCGTTTCAAGTGCTCAACAGATGAGAACTCGAAAAACCGGTCGAGCTAGCGTTAAAAAACCCTTTGGTAAATGCTTCACCATTTCGCAACGCGAAAGGCTCCATCACCAAATCTCACAGCAAAAGCGTGAGCGGCTCGATATGGTGGTCAAGGTTTTTCATTCCTGTTTCTTCCGAGATGTTTTTCGGTACTCCCGCTGGTATTCCCGCCCTCTCGCACTCCGTCTCCCTTTTAGAAAAAAAAAGCTGCAGCACGCAATACCCGAGGAAAGTTGCCCAGAATATCGTAAAAAAATAAAATCTCTTTTTATGTCTAGCCGGAGCCAACTTCGATACGAAAATACATTTTCAGAATATTTCAGCATTATTTGCAAAAACTAACTTTGAGAAATAATTCCCAAATCATTTTAAAAGAATATTGCCCAATTATTTTTCAATAACATTAAGAAATTATGTTAATTTTATTTTTAAATATATTATTACAAATTTGGAAAAATAAATAAACATTTAGATATAATTTAACAAATTATGTTTTAATGATTTTTCAAATAAAAATGTCAAAATTGTTTTCAAAATCATCGAGAAAAACACGTAAAAATAATCTCCACGTTAGTTTTATAAAACATAATAGAGTCATTTTTATTTCAATTTTGACTATCAATTTTTATTTTCATTTTCATTATCAATTATTATTATTACGAGAAAGTTTGCCGCCCACTGCGTTTCCCGTTGCGTACGCAAACCGTTCAAGTTCCATCGATGAGTCACGTCCACGAATAGCCGTCGGAGAATCGGAGGGTGTACGCGCGAGGAACAAAAGATGGAGAGAAAAAGCGATAGACCACGCAGGATCAAGATGAATTGCTCTTTTTCATTGACAATAACAATCGTCGCAATTTTACCTTCAAAATGCGGATTTAACGCTTTTCCCCTCCCCCTTGTTAATCTTTGTTGCACCTGCTCTGTTACCCCCCCCCCTCTCGCGCCTAATCGATCACTGTTGAATTGCGACAATAGACATCGATCCTATTTGGCAAACAAACGACAGCTATCGAGTATGAAATCGAGTATAAACATCCTCCTGTCAATCGTCTTTCCCTATCCGATGACGCTAAAAAAAGATGGATAAAAAAAATAGATCGAAGAAACAAATCGGTCATCCTATATAACTTTTAATCTAATCTTGGCACGAATGATTTAAAAAAAAAAAACAATTGAAAAGTCTCGTTACAAGTTCAGTTAAGAGGTTTTGTAAAAAATAAAAAATCGTTGTTTTTCAAAAGCATTATTTTGGGGAATAAAGTTGACAATTGAAAAATCGTTCAGACATTGATTTGTGTATATATTAACGAAGTTGGACGCCAATTTCATTGAAAATAAATAGATTTCAGTATTCAATAAAAACTTAATAATAATGAAAAATAATTTAAATTCAATAAACCCTTAATAAAAAACGAAAAGTAACCAGATCTTTCTCAACACGGATTAAACTCGACCTAAATCTTGTTCCAACATCAGTATAAAAAAAACAAACGAAAAATCATTAAATTTATATATTTTCCAAAAAAAAATTACATCTACCATCAAAAATAAAAAATGACAAATAAATCATTTTAAACTGGGATGAAAAAATGCAATTTGAGTTTCCTCGAGAGGCAATCGCTTTTCTTTACATATTCTCTGCAGTCTAACGCCTGAAGGATCCACCGAAGGACTTTTGTTATGTTTCTTCGATTCGACCTTTGGCATTTTGTGTTTATTATTTTTTGAAACTCGAATAGCGATACAAACGATGAACAGGCTTCCTTTGGTTTGCCAAGAGTCACAAATTTATTTTCGTCGAAGGAAAACACGAATCCTGAGGACCCAGTTATAGAGGCGTGAGCTTGGCGACGATATTATTCATGCGAATGTGTATATATATATGCTGTATGTAAAAGCACCGTGCGCGCGTCATTAGGCTGATATATTACAGCGAATACTCGCCAGGAAGTAAACATCCTTATAGATACATAGCATGTCAGACCGGTTGTGTTGAGAATCTTATACTCGCGAGATATATGTATACGTCATTTGAAGCATATATATATATATATATATATATATAATCGAATCAAACAAGAGTATATTCAAATCTATTTACCCATTGATGTACGTAACATTCTTGACGTATATTCATCCTCACGATTTTTTAGGACCTCCACCTTCACGTTAACTATTTCGGGCGAAGAGGTATACGAACAGGGTGGACCGAAAATTTATGTCCAAAAAGAGAATCCAGACCTGCGATATCAATGATTGTCTAAATCAGCTCTAATAAAAATCTACGATTTTTTTAAGTCTGTTTATAAATTGATTATTTTCTTGTTATTTATATTACAATTATTTTATTATTATTGAAAAGAAAAACTGTATTAGAAATTGAATTTATTATTATTTATGGCATTTTTAATTCATACGAATAGATAAAGACTGGAAATTTTGCATATACGCATATCGAGATTTGATCTTTGAAATTTATTACCATTTTTAGCTCAACATTTGACACCTTGATTTTGAAAAGATACTTAAAAAATTTTCAATGATTATTATTATTCACTTTTATATGAAAGCATAACAAATGATATTTCTTTTTAATTCGCAATATGTACTTTAAACAGTTCACTTTTGTTGGTTCTGGATTAGATTTTTCATTCTTTTTAATCGTTAGATGCTACCAGTCTAGATCTCAAAAAAAAGGTAAAGTTCAACATTTTTTTCTGAACACCCTATAGACAATATCAAAATTCTGTTTAATGGCGTTTTTTCTATAGATCATTGAGTAACATCCCAATTTTTTACACTAAGTTTCGAAAAAAAATGGCGGCGCTGAAGACTTCTAAAGGAAGTCACTCATAGTCCAAGAGTGTCCTGCGGATGATTGGGAAAATTCTCAATATTTCTGCAGACCTGGAGCAACGTATAGTTACGCAAAAATGAGGGGAATAAAATACACAATAATTCAGGCCGACGTGGCTGCCATTGATGATAATCCATGAGCATATAGAACGCAATAGACCCGTGATGCGTCGCGTTTAATTTTTTTTTCGCACTCTCATTTGTACGCAACCCTCGCGCACTTCCGTCGTCGATGTTTTATTACCATCGGAGTACCCGATCGATTCGCTCGTTCACGCGCGCGGAAATATTCACTGGTTTCGCTATTGTCTACGTCAGTTACGTAAGAGACGAAATTATCGATGGTGGTCGACCACGGGGTCGATCGTGGTCATCTCCCATATGAAATAGCGTCGAACTGGGATGGGTGACCGCGTTCATTGCCAAAAGAGAGAGAGGAAAGAAAAAAAAAGAGAGAGGGCGAGAGTTTGTTTGGCGTTCCAATAGTAGCTTATTTGGACGAGTTTTCATTAGTTGCCCTGTGCCCTCCTGCGAACTCGACCCAGGAGCGGAGAGTCGTAAAAATTCAAAAAAGCTGAACTGACAACTACGAAGTGAAAAGTGAATAGAATTCGAACTTTAAAACATAGAAAAATCCAGTAAAAATTAAGGAAAGAAAAAATTAATTACAATTCGCTCCCAAAAAATAAAAAAAAAGGTTGTATCTAGATTTGTTTTTTCATGATTATCTGAAAATTATAATTAAATCCCAGAATCTTGCTGGGATTTAATTCTTTTTCCTTAATACTATTGTTTAACAATAAAGATATTGTTTAAAAAAAAAAATTCCTCAGATGCTGGATGACCAATCGATCTTTGGGCAGTGACGACCTTCCGAAAAATAAAAAAATTAACTTTTAGTCCAATAAAAAATTCCATCTTTGAATCCTTGGAAATAAAAATAACACAAATGGCAAATTGTTAGAGTAATGCTTTTTTTCGAAAAGGAAAACGATTCTAATAATTGGTTATCAGTAAATCCGTCAACATATTTAAAAAAATCAAATTATCAATGACAATAATTTTCAAAAAAATACGTCTGAATAGGGAATGACAAAAAAGGTAAAAAACAGTTTCTTTTTTGATCCCTGATTGTTAACTCGCTTCGTAAATCATGAAAAATGAGTGCACTTTGTTTTATCGAAAAAGAATCATTCAAGAATCCATATTTCCTCCTGGTGATTAATTGTGTCGAACGTTGAGTAAAGGTCGAGTTTCTTGCTATTCCTCGTGCTTTAAAACGCGAGGATGGAACATTCAATCTGTAATAACCTGCCGATATATGTATCGGCATATCCGCGTTCCGGTACAGAGAATCGAGCAAAATTCAACTCACGTTTGCGCAGTTACGTAACCGAGCTGGTTATCCCTCCTCAACCCTCGCTCTCTCTCTCTCTCTCTCTCTCTCTCTCTCCCTCTCTCTCTCTCTCTCTCTCTCTCTCTTTCTCTACGCAGTCGATGAGACGCGTTTCGTAGCGAATGCATAATACGTATGAGCGCTCTCCAACCAATTATTTCGATGTATCCAATCCTCAGAAAAACAAGTGTACACTCAAAGATCTCAACGATTGCGAAAACAAAATTTGCCTAATCGAGGATATTTCATTTCTATCCTGTTAAACTTAAAAAAAAATATTTTAAGTTTAACCGAAGTAATTAATTGATTTTCCATTATTTAAATTAATCATTCAATATAATTTAAACTTAAGTGGAGACATTTTAATTAATGAAACTTACACCAGAATAATTAATTAATTTGAATCGTTAATTCAATGAGTTTAATTCAGTGAATAACTTCGGTTAAATAGGATTTTCGAAAACATTTTTTTCAACATTTCGTTCGGTTTGATTCTCATTATTTGAGTGGATGAAAAAATGATGGCGTATTGATTGAATTAATTAATTCAATAATATTAAATTATTTTATTTAATCGAAACAAATGTATTCAAGTTTTCGACCAGTCCATTAAATAAGTTCGATTAATTCAATCGAACTTATTATCAATGTACGAATTTAATCCATTTAATGAATTAAATTAATTTCAACCAATAGAATAAATCATCTACATTAAACAAATCAGTGTAATCTTTCAAGAATATATGTTCTAATAAATCAAGACATTCCATTTTGGTATTACATTTCATTTATTTACCGTAAGAAATTCGAATAGCCCAGCTTGACTTAAAAGCCAAATAATTTCTCTGGTTACGAATAGTCTGAATAAATTAAATTAAATTATAAAATTAATGAAGAAATTTAAATGACTGATTCAATCAATGGGTAAATCATTCTAATGATTTGAACTGATTTTAATTTTCAATAAATTAATAAATATATCCAAAAAAAAATAAGGCGTTCAATGAAACCGGAATTTGATTCGCTTGTTAAAACTTTTCGTTCCGTTACCGATTTTCCGATCGGATAATTTTATCCACTCGCCGAGACGGCGATTCAAGGCACAAAAAGCAACGAAAAAAAAGGAGACACACACACGAGCGCAGGTAAATAACGAGTGTGTAATGTTATGCAGTGGAAAAGTACAACGAGCACGTTTGAAGTCGAAGTCGCGAATATCAATGAAACTGTAGACGTCGAGCGCACGAATACAATCCGACAAAGCATTCCTAACAATTTTGCATACACACATCTACGATTAATATTTTCCTCGATAAAACTCGTAACTTTCGTAACGCGAAAGTGCTCGTTGGCGGTTCCGTCGTTGCTCGCTTGTTCCCTTCGCCAATTTTCTCCTCGCGATCGACGTATCGCGAGCATGCGCGATACAGGCATTTTCTGTCCGGCATGAAAATGCGATCGTCACCACGCGCACTTCCGCGTCCACAGATCTCCGATGGAAAAAAACACACATCCCTGTGCACGTCGAATTATCCGAGAACACCCGCAATTATCTGACGATTTACTGGACGAACGACAAAAACGATTTTTTTCTCGCTGAGATTTTCTTCTCGATAAATTTCTTTCTCGATTAATTTTGTCTCCATAAATGTTCTTTTATATATATATATTTCTTCTCGATAAAGTTCTGATCGATCAATCTCTTCGCGATAAATTTCTTCTCGATAAATGTCCTTCTTCATAAATTTCCATCTCGATAAAATTTCTTTTCGATTAATTTTCTTCTCGATAAATTCCTTTTCGATAAACTTTCTTCTTGATAAATATCTTCCGATATATTTCTTGTCGATAAATTTCTTCTCAACAAATTTTTTCTCCATAAATTTACTGCTGTATATATTTCTTCTCGATAAAGTTCTGATTGATCAATCTCTACTCGATAAATTTTCTTCTCCATAAATTTATTCTCGATAAATTTCTTCTTGCTAAATTTTTTTTCGATATATTTCTTCTCGATAAATTTCTTTTCGATAAAAGTCCTCGGAAATTTCTCGGTCGACGGAAAACTTCAGTTAATGAGATTAACAATTTATCAGCAACTGATTTTGATAGTTTGGAACAGGAAATTTCGGTACATTCTTCGTGAAAATTTTAGCATGTTGACACTAGATATTTTAGTATTTTTAACCTGGAGATTAAATATTTTAACACTGTAAATTTCGTTACTTTATACTTGAAACTTTCTAGGACTAAAAATATCTACACGTTTACCTGTTCAGTACATCGACGCTAAAAGTTTCGATATTTCGATACAGTAAATTCTAATACTTTTCCTAGAACTTTCAAAACAGTCAACGTCCCCTTATCAGCCCTATCAAGACTGAAAATGTCAATACTCCGAGTAATAACGCGTTTACGAATCCGGTGTTCTTTCACATCGATCGGAGGGACGTAAAATACGACGATATTAATCTCGAGCGAAAAAAGGTGGCTCCAGGAACGGAGAATTCTAAATGGAACGAGCTCTTATCGTTCATGCGGTAACTATCGGGTGATAGCGCGAATAACAATCAGCCGATAGTGGGCATTCGACTGGCATTCGAGGCTGCGAAAAAAAATGAAAATTCAGGTCGGAAAAACAAGAAAATTTGTTGTTGTTGTTTTTTTTTATTGAAATAACATTAATAAGCGATCAGTAAATTAAAAAGCCGGTTTTCAATGATGATGAAAACCAGAGAGAAAAATCCGTCATTTAAAATTCCATATCGTAAAGAAAGCGAAGTCTTGGAGGCCATTGTGTGTTTTCTACATGGCTGGTTGTCATCAACCACCAGCAGCAACATATGGCCACTCTCTATCTTGTATTTGGATAATAAGGGGGGAAAGAAATTGGGTCGAGTATCGAGTGTCATTCGGTGGCTTCCAGCCATCAGCAAAGGTCGCCTCGTTATGCATTAATGAGGCCACGTGATCAACGTCTAACGCGAATACAACAAACGAACGGAATCCCCAATGAGAATAATACTTTACCGAACAATGATAATGAGCTTTGCTTTGCGTCGCAAAAGAAAAGTGTCTGTCAGCGGGCGTTACGAACGCCAGAACCTCAACTTGTGTGCGAGTCTGATACTCTTAATGAATTATTCATCATCAAATATACCCGGTTTAATGAGCAAAACTTGTTAATAGGGGAGTCAAATTTGAATGTAAAGAAAACGACTGTATTCAACTCGTAGCAGAAAAAAAATCGTGATCGTGGAATTTTTTATTTGCCAAATTGGACAAAAAAAGATTTGTAGCTCTTCTAAACATGATTTAAGTCTGATTTAAGACCATTTATTGGTATTTAAAAAATACTTGGTTTTGATACGAAAGAGTACCAAAAAAAAGTTACATTTATAACAATGGAATAATATTCTATTATTGGAATAATAAATAATATTAAAATACTGTTAAGAATTTTTGATTTGTTGATTAATATATTACGCTTAAATACTGTTATTATTTATTAGTATTTGTTATTTATATTTAGAAGTACTTCTTATTAGCAGTTGACGAGAAATTTGTATTGAATAATTATTCGAATTATGTGGTAACCAATAATTAGTAAACATTTTTACTTTTCATTAAACATTCGGAGAAACTATTGAAAAAGTTCATTTTTTTTTTCATTATTGATTCGACCACATTGCTAGATAAAAAGATTATTATTATTATTTAGATCCCTACTTTAATTAGATTATTTAAAAATGCTGTAAAAGGCTATTAAATTATAAATAATTAATATTTTTATTATAAATGTAATTATATATAATCAAATTCTGAAATTAAATTATCATATATTGTAAATTATATAATTACATTTTTTATCGTAACAAAAGATTATAATAAAAGTCTTCTCAGTCTTTTTTTTGCAGTTATTGGCCAGAATTTTTGAGCCGGAGTATCCGATTAGGATTTCAAGATCAGACGCACCCCAACCCGTTCTCCTAATTACAGGTTCATTAATGCAGAAAAACGCGCGTGAAAATTAAGGAGTGCTTATCGCACCATGTGCAGTTGGTTCTAAATAGATCCTCGATTGCTACCTCGTTACATATCGAGCGAAAGTGTGAGAGAGTATCAGCACGAATCGCAGTTAGAAGTTTGCGAGCTTACTCTTGATGTACCGTCTACACGCGATCTATTTAGAACATCGAGAACGCGATATTTAACTCCCTTTGATCGCTGAGCAAATATACACGTAGTGGTACACTGCAGTTTGGCTCGAAAAAATTATGATCATTTAGAGCTTCGCATATTTATTTATAAGATTTTTTTTTATTATAAAAATTATATTAAATGAAATTATTTAAGAAATATATTTTAAAAATAGTTTAAACACGACGATTAACCTTTTTGAAAGAATGTTTAATGTACATTTTTTTAAATCAATATTTAAAATATTTTTAAAACATTTTAACATTGATTACAAAAATTCCAAAAATGAGAGTCCAAAAGTCAATAACACAAAATCCAAACAAACCCAAACGATGACTCGAACTTACGTAATTAAAGGGTCGTTTCGGTCAGAGAGGAAAAATTTCTTCGGAGATTCTCGAGTACGGAGGCACCGGACAGTTTGTCAGATTGGAGAAGGGGCAAGGCGGAACGTGAAGATGAGACAGGTTTAAAAATAAATCGTAAGATCGAACGTAAGTCGTGGTGCGAAAGAGTTCGTTGACCTCTTGCGTAAAATGCATCCCGACAACGATTCACCTGGGCTTATGACCACTGCGGGGATGGAAAATGAAAATCGATATTGCGGAAGTTCATTGGGGGTCGAGGAGTTGCGACCTCTCCTCCTAGTGCCTCTAATATTTCCATGTACGAGTACGTATCGACTTTTTCGAACGATAGGACACATCCGGACAATTTTACATTCGAATTACTGTGAATTATAGTATTTTATGAAATAATGTATACCGGGTGGTCCGAATAGAACGTAACGTGATTCCTGATCGTATCAGGACCAAATAGAGTCCGTTTGACAAGATCGTGTCCCGTGAAGCTCGTAAAATATTTGGGAGAAATCGTTGAAAAAAAATACACATGTAGGTAATGATATAAACAATGATGCTTCGTTATTAAAAAATCGTCGAGACGCATTCACCCTCAATATAATAGCTCGGAATGTCCATCATCAAGTTTATGGGATTATTTGGAAACAGTCAGAGTTCATACAATAAAAAAAATAATTGCACGAATTCAAATAAATGCTAATTGCTTTTAATAACATTTCTTGAAAGTACATGTATTGAAGAAAAAAATTAATCAAAATTTCAAGAAAAACGTAAAAAAAAAATACGGGTTTTTTTTTCAATATAAAACTTGAAGACATTCTAATATGAAATTAGTAAGAAGCATCGGAATTTACATTTTGGACCCTCAAAATTCAATGTAGATAATTGAAAGTGTTTTTATATAAAATCGAGACATTTCCGCACGTTTTTCGCTATATCGAACAGGAGAGCAATGCTCGTTTGCACGAATCGCAATTTTGCCATTATTTCGTCACGCAGAGCCCTTCCCGTTACACATACGAATGCCGCAACGACCGTCCTCCATCGTAGCTGGCACGAAATAAAATTTACAATTTCTGCATAGTTGAACAGTCTTTTCAACGTTCTCAACGCTCTTTTTTCAGCTGACTGTAACTTTTTTATTGTCGACTCCAATTTTAACGCAGTTTGATGTTCGACTTTGAGACATTTTTTTTTTAATTTACTGACGACGATGCAATTACGTTGTACCTTTTTCTGTACTTGTTAATCCACTAAACTTTAGATAATTACCATATGGAAATTATCAAATCATTATATATTGAATTTTTTATGCACTCTGAACAATTAAACATTTAATCACAATTATTTATTTCAATCAAGCTTCAATAAATATTGCAAGTTAAAATTAATAAGACTGTTTGTAAGAAAAACATGGATTTTTATTTTTTTATTTTTTTGAAATGCAACAAAAAATTGTCTGTTAATTTTGATCGTTGTAAAAAATGCTATGTTGATCTTTATTGATGTATTACAAAGAAAAATCCTCTGTAATTTTTTGTTGTCGAATTACAACAAAAATTCCTTCAATAATTTCATATTGTTAAATTACAAAAAAAATGTCTTCATTAATTTTTTCATTATAAATAACAACAAAAATTGTTCCATTAATTTCTACTATTGGATTACAAAAAAAATTCTTTATCAATTTTCATTAATATAAATCAACCAAAAATTCTTTGTTAATCTTGATTACTGCATTGCAAGGAAATCCGTTTTTTTTTTTAATTAATTTCTTCGGAACAAAAAGATTCTGTTATTTTTTTATTTATTTTCGCGTCCCCGATATCCCAACGTCTATTACGTTCACTCGGACACTCCGACCTCATCTCCGATTACCTTAATTTGTCGACGTTCGGATATAAAAACCGGAACTGTCCAATCATAAATTACATTTGCTGCGAGCTAACGAGAGAGAAAGAGAGCGAGAGAGAGAAAAATAGGAAAATAGAAATAAAAAAATGAATACAATGGATGAAAGGACGGAACATGGAGATTGAGGAAGAGAGGATGAAAAACAAGAGAAGGGGGAGGGATAGAAAGCTACCGGTACTTACCAGCAACCGCAGGCTGATTCGATTAATAAACTGTTAATTCAACCGGAAATAGATATATGCAGCTGCATCTGCACAAATATCCACAGAGCGCAATCCAACCATGAATTTCAATATAATTGGATAATTACTCCAGTACTCGAATAGAAAACGTACAAGCATCCTCCTCCAATTTATATTTTATTTATTGTCTGTATAGAGTTAATATTTTAAAAATCACTTTCGTGTAAAAACGACCGTAATGGAAAAAAGAGGTTCATTGACGTTTCTCGGGCTTCCGGAGTAATTAAATATCAGTAAAAACCCTGTGAAATCCTTGCCCATGAGCTAATAGGCTTCCAATACAATAAAAGCTCGCCTCTACACGTCGAAGAAGCACTCCAAGTGTCTCCATTCATTCTTTCGCTTCAACCACTTTCCTTCGACGATTTTTTTTTATAACTCGACACTAAAGACAGAAAATTCGAACTTTCAGATTTCGGTTAGATCATGTCCTACATTAGGGGATTTCTACATTAGCCTAATGTGACGATTGGAAATTCAGATTTTTATTTTTAAAAATTCAAGATTAGTGAAATATTATTTGGACATTTGTTTGTATGTATATTGACAAATTGAAATATGAAAGTTCATAAAAAAATATTATTATTTAAAGCAGTCAAAAAACTCGTGAAGAATTTTTCCAAATAGAAAATAATCGAAATTACAATTGAAAAAAACTATATTTTTTCTTGTAAACGATAAGGTTGGCTAAGATCTGATCGAGCTATTTTTTCATTCATATTACGATGGACAAGAGCAATAAAAACCTGCGGTTTTTAATTTTTAATGGGGAAATTACATTATTGTTAATTAGTAAGAGTGTCAATGATACTCAATCAGTGTACTAAATTTTAAGTGAATCCAATAATCATTAATGAATTCCTAATTAATACGTAAGTAAATAAATAAAATAATTAATTCATTAATTAATATATTAATCAGGAGGGAAAAATAAAAGACGTGAAAACTCACAATGAAATCAGAAAATAAATAATATTAATATTAATAATTAACAATAATATTTATAGTAATCGGACATTTTTTGTAGAGGAAGATTGTTTAGATAAAATAAAATAAATAATAAAATGCGAGATTTCGTGAAATTAACCGAAGTAACGTTAACTGTTTGACGGTACGAAAATATTAATATGCTGACAAGTGAAAATTACGAGACGTCTGAGGAATTCTTGCCACCAGCAATTTCGCTAGTGCGAAGAATGATAGCTTCTTATACATTGCGCGTGTACTGGGAAGCCCACACTCCTCCGAGGTCCCCAGTAGATTGAAGCGAGTCAATGAAAACCACTTTAAGAAAGAAAAAAAATTAATTGTCGGGCGCGCAAAAATATCATCGTTTGAATGTATCGTAGCTGGAAAACTTCCGACGTTATGATTTGTCCAAACAGGAGAAATCAAAATTGTATTTTTATGTTACAAATTTCATATTTAATATATTATCTTGACTAGAAACTTCAATTGAAATTCACAATCGATTTTTTTAATGAATAGTTATCGATTGAGAATAATTATTTAATTATTTATGATTTTTTAAATAATTATTATTTTGAGGTTTAATATTTAAATTAATGATAAAATGAAATATTTTTAATATTATTAATCCGTATTAGTATCTTAAAATGTACCTAATTAAATAAGAATACATAATAAACAAATTAATCTATTCAAATTTCAATAACTAAATTCAGTAATTTAGTTATTGAATTCAAATGATATTATATTTAATAGTTATTGAAATCAATAACTATTAAATATGATATCATTTAAATTCGAGATGGATTTTTTGCAGTAAAAAACAAAGGTTAATGTCGAAAATCATTTTCTGACGCAATATTGAAATGCTGTGCTTCGAAATTTACATACAACTAGTACATAATCTTATTAATTTATATATATTTTTTAATTATAATATATCGCTAAACAATAGAATTATTATTAATTTTTTTTTTATTTGAACTAGTATACATAAAATCATACTTTCAAATCGGAAGATTTCTTCGAGCCTTTGATTCCCAAAGCCTTAAGGGGTTGGCGAAAATTTCTGTTTATACTGAAAATCCCGAAATTATTGTGCCGCAAAAAACAAGACGACATTCGAGGAAAAAAAAATGTACGAAACGTGATACGAAGCAGCTGGATTTATAAAACGCGAAATGATCGACGTAATCAACTCCAATTCGTGGGAGCCTGAAAAAAACCCCGGAGCTTCAGGGCTTCGATGTTTAAACGTTTCTAGGAACGAATTACAATCGACGAATGTATACGTTTCGACTGTTTCGTCACGAAGAAATCGCGTGCCTTTTGCGTCGTCGGGAGACGGAAAAATATTAACGAGAGTGCGATGAACGAAGCGAAAAAAAACGTGGCTCGTTACGTGTGCAAACTACGTGCAAAAGGTTCGGGCCAAATGGCTCCGAAATTATTGTATAACACTTTTATCTTCGAGGAAAAATAATAAAGCAGAAAAGTAATGTCTTTGAACGATTAAACAAAACGGAGCGGAGGAACATTAAAACGATCATAATAGTTCGTAACGTGCATCAATTTTCAGTCCAGTCAAAATAGAACAGTTTATCCTTATTTTTAAAGTTTATTTACGTTGAATAACGAATTTCGTTGTCTCTGTTGGAAAACAAAAATTATTATATTTGCAAGTGACTTTTGAGGGCCTTAATTGTGCCTAATTTTTTGGTTACTCACGGGCTGTTGTTTCATTATTGAAAATTTCAGACGTGATTTATCCATTGGATGATCAAAGATCGATAAAATAAATTCTGAAAAAAGAATTGGTCTCGTCAAAACAGAACCAAAATAAACCAAACAAACCCAAACAAAAAAATGTCTCTTGTAGATAAAAAAAAAAAACGTAAAAAATACAAAAATACAATTAAATACAAAATTTAATATTTTAATTAAATTTGTATTTCATTTAAATATGAAATTAATTTTTTATTCAATCCAAATTAATTTAATCGTAGAAGACGATGTAAAAAAATAAAAATAAAAAAAAAAACAGAAATGAACCGCCCAAAATTAAATAAAAAATTCAACATTCTTTAAGAATCCAAATTGTCGAACAAGAATTTATTTATTTTTTCCAAATATCAACGTCGCAAAAAGAAATTATGAATTTGTTCAAATTTCATCACGGACGAAATTGCAAGTGGCACTGGCGTCTAACGAGGATCATTCGTCAAGCCGACGATAATCGGAAACTTGGAGAAAAATGTATGGTCCGTGATAAACGATGGGAAGGAGGATCAGGGCCGGTTGATGTTCCGCGCATCGACCTCGAGTTCGCGCGAAGTATCGGGATCTTTCCGCGACTTAAACGCTCCGCCTCGACCCAATTTCATCGTCTATTTTCATCCAGCCCGTTCTCGCGAGATCCGCATGGACATCGAGAGATGAAGCGAGAGAAAGGGAGAGCGAAGGAGAGGAGGAAAGCAAAAAAGCTGGTAGCATCGACGTGTACCCAAGCTCAAAGAGAATCTCTTCGAGCACCCGAACTCTCGTGTCCTCTTCAAATTTCCGAGCACGCGCCGGGCGCGATTAATAAACGTATATTCACTCGTGCCTTCCTTCACATCTTCATGTACGAGCCATATTTCTTCAAGTACAAATCGTTTCTTCTACGACCCCACTGGGATCCGGAAGTACAAATACTCGACGTGCGAAATGCAAAATAACACTTTTAAACAGTCATCCTACGTTTACATTTTTTTAAAATAATTGTTTTTGCAATTAAAATGTTTTTTTTTGTTATTTGTAACAAACAAATTTGTTGTAAACGAATCAATTCTTAATATAAGCTTCGGTGAATAAATATATTTTGAAGTATATTGAATATTATTCAGGTAAATTTATATTGTTTTTTTTTATCTTCGTCTAATTAGATCCGGAAGTATAAATACTCGATGTACGAAACGTGAAATTAATATTTTTAAATGGCCATCGTGCGCTTGCATTTTTCTGAATAATCTTTGTCTCAATTACAATGATTTTTATTATTTGAAATAAAAAAAAGAATTGTAGGTGAAGATATTTTTTATTTAAGCTTCTGTAAATAAATATGTTTTAATTGTGTTTTTTAATATGATGAATAAGTAGATTTGAAAGTGAATGGGATATTATTGAGGTTAATTTATATATACTTTTTTATCTTCGTAAAATTAGATTTGAAAGTAAAAGTAATCGACGGACGAAACGAAAAATAATATTAAAAAATAGCCATCGTATGTTTGAATTTTTATAAATTATTGTTTTTTAATTGTAATTCTTTCGTTCGTAAAAATAAACGAATGATCCAAGCCTCTGATTTTTACTTTTAGCCAATGTTGAAAAAGGCACTGGTCTTTCTCGGGATTTTGATTAATCAAAATTAAAACTTAAGGGGGAAAATTTTCGTTTTTTTTTCTATGAATATTATTCATTTTTGTAAGAATATAATGCAAGGTAATTGACATCAGGATTTGGAAATGATCCGAGACTTTATTTTGTCGAATATTGGACATTGTGAAATCAAACGTTGAAATGGAAATTTGCTAAGCTCCATGAATATTGAATCGTACTACGTTTCATTCGAAAACGTCAAGGCGAGTCGAGTTCAAACGGTTTTTTCCCCTTTCATCGTGAAACCAATTATGTTGTTTTCTCACTAACTCAATTATGAATAATAACTCGGCATTTTTTTCAATAGCACGAAAGAAAAAAAAAACAATGTTACTCGATCGCCCCCGCGGTGACGTCGGCAAAAAAAAAAGTACATTCGAGAGAATTTATCATCGCGATCAATTGAGCCAATTGAATTGACGAATGCCACAATTACGTAAACACGAGAGGGACGGAAAAAATTTTTTAAAAAAAGATACAAAATATTTGCGAGCATCCAGTTTTATTTATGGTCGTAAACTCGTGTCGGATCAAAGTCGAAATGGACTTTTCGAATTTTTAACGACCGTTTGTCATTTACGAAACATCATGGTTTTTTTTCTTCGTTAATTTTTTTTTTTTTTTTTACACGATATGAAGCATGTACG
Organism: Ophioninae sp. A BG-2022a; assembly: GCA_030523105.1. NCBI lineage: Eukaryota > Metazoa > Arthropoda > Insecta > Hymenoptera > Ichneumonidae > Ophioninae sp. A BG-2022a. The sequence continues at coordinate 24,220 of JAPYZI010001715.1, forward strand.
ATTTTCGACAGGAATGTAAGTCAACGGTTTATCTCGGTATCAGAATCCAGGTGCGTACCCACTTGCGAAAATATTCAGGTATTACACGTCCGTGACCCACAACTGTCCATCACACCCTGAGAGGGCGAACACGTGACCACGATTTACAACAGTTAGGCTCCTGTCCCCGGGCGGTCCAGCCATAATTGTGTTACCCACGTCAACAGCTTAGAACGTTCGATTATCCAAATCCAACATCGAAAAATTTACAACGAGGAAACAGTATTCGAAATTGCTTGGAAAATGGCTGATGATCATTGAAGTAATTGATGGTGTAACGTCGATGTTCGATGTTGAAGGAATTACGAACGTCAGTTTCAATGGAATGTTTGACTCAATGGATGATTCACGAAAGCCATAATTGAACAATCGATGACAGATATTTAATTGAAAATTAAATAATTAATTACACATATTTAATTGAAAATGAAATTAATTATGAAAGATATTAAATTAAAAATGAAACAATCTTCACGAGTTTACAGATCACAAATGAAAATTCACCATTCGGACCGAACGAAAGCAACGACGTTTCGGAAATGTAATAAACTATTATTAAATAAACGATTATTTAATTTTATTAAAATGTAATAAATGCTTATTAAATAAACGTCAATTTAATTTGATTAAAATTTAATAAATGAAATAAAATAAATGTATCAAATTAAAATTGATTTATTAAATATGCGGTTTAGTGAAATTGAATAACTTTTATTAAAATGCCTGAAATGTTTACGGAGATTCGAAGTTGCGATTATTTCAAGCAATCCTAGTTTCAAATACGAAGGATTGTATCGTTTCCTCTAAACGACGATTAAAACGTTCGCAAAATACGGGGATAAATTTGCTGCTCGCGATAGCCGAGCTCGACACGTAGAGCGGATGCTGTCACGGGCGATTTGTCTTTCAGCACTCGGAGCCTCGATACGCGGAGAGATTTTTCGGAGTGTTCAATGAGTACGTCTGAGAACGAGATCCGACAGATTCGCGGTTGTGCTTGGCTCCGTGCCCGTATCTGGATAGGCACTCTCACCGGGAATCATTAAGGGGGACAACATTATTTCGCGACTCGGACGAACATATCGAGCTGATGTGCCACGCTGGATATGGAGAGGTGCCTGCGAGGATATCGTTAACGAAATGTCGAGAGTCAAGAGACAAAAAAGAGGGGGGAGGAGAGCGACGATTATGTCGATAATTATAGAATTTATTGTGCCTTAAACTTTCGGGCAAATAATGATTACTTATCAATAATAAAATTAACTATAAATTATGTGCAAATAAAAACAGAAAAAATGAGTTATGCAAAACAAAACTATAAAATGAGCATGAAAAATAACAAAATAATTAAGAAAATAAATAGTTACATATCAATATGCAGCAATTTATTTTCTCAATTATATAAAGAAAGCTTAACCTAAAGAAAAATACAAAATAATAATAAAAACCACAAAATAAGAGTAACAAACGGAAAATATTATTGTTAGGTGAAAAGACTTGTCAATTTAGGTTTTCTGGATCTTTTTCTGATCGAATCTCAACTCGAGGTTCCCCTTCAACCTTCCTGATAAAAATTGAGCCATTTTTGGTCCAAATGTATTTGTAACCCATAGAGGAAGCTTTAGTCCTGGTCGAACGTAATAATTTATATATGCTGGATGGCAGCAACTTTTTCACAAAAATCTTAATATTATTGCGCAGCACTGACTACAAATTTTAATATTTTTGTCACCGAGAGAAACAGAGAAAAGAAAGAGTCCCAATTCATAACGTGGGCGAGAGAGAGAGACAGACGAAGAGAAAAGAGAAATCGATTTATATTTGCGTATTAGATCGGGGTCGCGAGCAATGTGACTGCGAGATAAAGAGCGATTTCTGATTTTTAGCGCTACATGACCAAAGTTGTAGAGCCAGAGATTGTAAGGAAGCTTATAATATCGATGGTGTTACAAGGTCCGCACGATGTACGAGGGAAACCCGTATTCGTGTTATACGCCACCACCTCGAACGAAAAGTTAAGAGGTGACGCTACCTCACGATTACGAATGTCCACGAATACACGAGTCTGCGATTGCAAATGAAGAAAATTTCATTTTAGCACATACGACTTTGGAGATCGTTCTCGTAGAAAAATGTCACTGTTTAAATTTTCAATTTGGATAAATCGAAACAAATGTTATTCAAAAATAAAGGTCATTTCAAGGACGGTTTGAAAATAAACGAATTTTTGTAGAACGATTGATGGAAGTCGTCAAAATAGCCACAGGTCCTAATAGTATACATTAGATTGATATGGAAATGATTATAAATTACTGAACACTCTTACTACGTGGATAATCATAATATTCACAATAATCTCGATAACTTGGTGACATTTTTGAATTTTTAAAAATATTTTATTCTTATAATTTTTATGGTTAATTTTTTTGTACTTTTTAGACTGTAACACCAGGCCATAAAAAATCGTATTTTTTTTTCAGTTGAAGATTATAGTGCTTCAAAATTTACTGATTTTTTTTATGATGTAAATTTGATGCGAGCAGCCGAGTTTACAAAACCCAAACAAACCCAAACGAAAATCGTTATAATTCTAATGACCGATTGCCGATTTTGTTTAATTTCTCAATATCACTGCTGCAAATGAATGCCTATATGCAAAACTACACAGAACCGTAAAATGAGAACGAATGATATTTTTTTAATTAAAAAAATATGGTGCAAAATCCGCGATTCTACATAACTGTAAAAAGCCAAAAAGAAATTTCGAATCCTTGTAATAAAGATGTTGAAACAATTGAAAGAAAATACCAAAAACGATGTTTTTACATTTAATGCATATTCTTGGATTTCTTCTTGCTTGTGAATTTCGAAGTATTTATGAAACCAGGAAGATCATGGATTCGTGGGAGTGTGAAAAAAGACCAGAGCTTCGAGGGCCTCGATGTTCAAGCGCGAACATATTTCTCAGTCGAACTTTAATTCACTCAATTCCCGTACATCTCTCGATCCCGTCGTCACGATCTTTACCGCGCAAAAAGTCACGCTGAAAGTCGTACTCCATCCGTGTTCGAACCAAAGATCAATCGTAAGATAGCGACGTGCAGCAGCAACGAATTTTGCCATTGCAATTAATTTGTTCTCGCATTTGCAAGTCTCCGAGCCAATTCGCGTGTTTCCCATTTTCCAAGCTTTTTTTTATTCGTTTTTTTTTTCTTTTTTTTAATGTTTATGCTTTTTTATTTTATTTTCAGTCGTTTACTGCGATTACTCGGCATCGGGACGATCTCTGCAGTTTCTCGAGGAGTACATAACGAGAGAGGTACTGAGTTGCCTTGGCGACACGAAAGCTTCCACTTCCATATGCAGCCTCCAGTCGTCCCTCTTCAGGTGAGTCTTTTTTATGATCGTCATTTTTTTCCATCCCATGCGTCCTTAGTGATAACGAACTTGCAACGAAGACAACCCAAACAAACCAAAACAGACTCAAAGAGTAATATTAACCTAAACAAACCCAAACGGTCACTGAAGAAATCCAAAACAATCCAAACAATCAACGAGGAAAACCCAAACAAACTCAAAGAGCATTTTTAACCCAAACAAACCTAAACTGTTACCGAAGAAATCCAAAACAATCCAAACAATCAACGAACAAACCCCAAACAAACCCCAATAACATAAATGATCCAAACAAACCCAAACAGAGACAATCCAAACATTCCCAAACAGAGTTAAACAACTTTGATAACCCAAACACAATCTAAATAAACCCAAATATACTTGAAGATGAAACAACGAAGATAACCCAAACAAACCCAAACATATCCGAACAACGGAGGTAACCCAAGCAAAACCATACAACGTGGCCATTTTCAAATCGCGTTTAGAAGAGTTTCCAGGGATGATAGTCGCGTGGGTGTAAAGAGCGAATGTCGCGGGGGAGTGCCAAAAATTAATATTTTTATTATTTTCAAAACGAGCGTGTGTCAGCTGGCTGAAATTTGGCACGCAAGTGAAGCGATTATTCTTCGTAGTTCGCGGTCTTCTTCGCGATGGAAATAAACGTGCGCCGTGAAAAGAAATTCCTAGGAAATTTCATTTTTTTTTTTTGCGTGGTTTCCCTGATTTATTCGAAAATTGCAGTGACACTTTTATATCTTAATCAATACGAATAGCGCTCGATGGAAATATCAAAAGTATGAAAATAAAATCTTCGATATATCATCGTAAGAGTATTAACGTAATGTTATTACATATTTTTATTATTTTTATCATTACATAATCGCAATAACCTTATATTATGTATTATATAATTATAACAGTAAACAACAACTGTAGTAAAATAATATTAATCCTTGAAAAATAACGTTCTGAGTATTTTGTATAAATATTTATATAAAATGTTTTTAATATTATTTTCCAGGAATATTATGTTTATTATTATTATTATTATTTATATTGGTGCCATTATACATTATTACATTTCTTCGTAATAATATAGGATTTTGTTTTTTATTTTAAAAAATAAATATTTATATGAAATACTTTCAATATTATTTTTCTAGGAATACAAAAAACGTGCTTTTTTTGCCTCGTTGCTTTCGGATAATGGCCTCAGTCAGAAAATTGTTTCCCGTCAAAAGCTTTTGCACATATATATTGATGGATATGTGTACAGTGTATATATATGAGGCGAACGATCTGAATAAGCCGAGTGCGAGCACAGGCGATCGCACAATGTAGGCCAACAGAATCCACCGAGCAGAAAGCACGTTCTATACGAGGAGAATATTCTCACCCTCTCGGTGTGCGACTCGAGCTCGACTGTGGCCCAGATCAATATCCAACTTAGCAGAACAGCGCGCGCTGCCCACTCTGCCTATACGAGCCCTAACGTCGCCCATTTAAATCCAACCCGTAGATCCTTGATGGTCGTCCAAGACTTCCAGTTTTTACACATTTTTCAATCGACTCGCATTTCGATTTTTTAATATTGTTTTCCAACTTCGAAACAAACCCAACCTTGTGTTTGTTTGGGTTTGTTAGTTTGATTTTGTTTGGATTTGTTTGTTTGGGTTCGTTTTTTTTTTTTTTTGGTTTGTTTGTTTGGGTTCGTTTTTTGGTTTGGATTCGTTTGGGTTCGTTCGTTTGGTCTCCTACTTTTTAGCGGGAGTTACACTTCCCAATATTTACCCAATATCCTTAAAAGAAACTATAATTTCCACTCCGGTTTCGACCCCTGTCAACTGATAATTGACGTCCTGTCAACATCCGTTTGCCAACTCTGTTTTGACAATTGCCATGACGAAATCTGCGCACCTACGAAACAATGTTACTTTCTTGTCACATTGCCCAATTTTCCGCTTTGCCAAACCCTGCGAAATCAGTCGAACGTCTTTCAATGAGTCTGACATTGGGAAGAAAGAAAACCGGTCGATTTTCCATTTTTTTTTTGTGAGGTGGATGGAAGATTTGGCACAACCAAGTGGGTTTCCATTAGATTTTACGGATGGTTGATTGATCGCAAACTTGAGATTTTCTCATGTGGAAATTTGAGCTTTCTTTCTCGAGTCATTTCCCTAACATTTTTCGAACAAATGCGGAATACTGATCGGTCGAACATCCTTCAATGAGTCTAATGTTAGGGATAGAAAAAATCAGACGATTTTCAATATTTTCAATAGCATAACTACTAAATTAATCAGTGAAAATGTAAAGCAATTCTAAAGAAATTAATTATTTCTGAAATACTGGTGAAAAAAACATAAATCACATAAATAATAGTAAAATTAAATCGTAAAATAATAGTAAAATTAATTCGCGAATTAATTCTATATGAATTATTTCAGGATTTATACATTACATACACATACAAATTCTCCAATAATTCATACATCATAATTCTATAAGAAAAATAAATAAATAAATATTAAACAACTATAATTCCTCAAACTTCCAATAATTTTAGCAATTTTTAAATATCCACCCAGCAATGCATTACCTTCTTCAAAAATAACTAAAATAAATAAATAAATGAATTTGTTTCGATTCGTTCATATTCGTTTTGAAGAAAAATAACAAATAATTAAAAAATCTATAACTCCTCAAACTTCCAACAATTTTGACGATTATTCAATATCCACACAGTAATATTTTAACTTCCGTAAAAATAAATATAAAAAATAAATAAATGAATCGGGCGTGAACCAACAATGAGTAAACTTCTTGTAGAATTGTTTTACCAAGCGTAACCTTTGAATGAAGAATCGTTGCAGCAAATTCTATTTCCTATTTATAAACGCACATACATGAACAAACACACATCGAGAGACTGTTATTCCTCTCGATTTACGAGCTTTCTATATTATGTCGAATCGCGGGATCGCGTCGTGTTTGTCGTAGCACGAGAGAGATTTTTCTCGCTCGCCGTTTATTGTGCGATACCTGAACATATACGGACGACAATCGCGAGAGGATGATCGAGGAAATAAAATAGCCGCGTAAGGCAGCGCCCGCGCGTACACACGAGGCAAAACTTTCACTTTCACCGGATTGTTATTTCAGAGCGATTTTTGTCATTTCAACGAGAGTCATGCCACACATTTGGCCTCTCTCGTCGCAGTATCATCGAGATTGAGTTTTACATGGGCTCTCGTGGTAAATCGCTGCTATCAGGGGATTCGTGCGAGCGGAACTAAATTAGATTTCCCGTTCGTACAGCTTTAAATTTATTTAATGGACGAACGTGGATTCTGCAGCAAATTAATTTTTATAATTAAAAAGAAATTTTTATTTCTTTTTTACGTCATTTATGCTAATTAATAGTAAGTTTTCAAACGCAAACTCGAAATCTTAATATTTTTAGTAGATTTGATAGTTTTGAAAACATTCGTGATATTTATTCGTGAAATTTATTTAAAAAATTTATATTAGAAATTTTATATTAAAATATTGGTAAAGTTCGTTAAAGTATTTAAAAATTGGGTATCAAAAATCAGTAAAAATGGATAAATTCTCGACATTTAAAAATTTGTCGAACTGTTTTGACCAGTTTTGGAAACGTTGAAAAATTTTATATTAGATATTAGCAAAAATTTATAAATACCTCAATGAATTGACTTTTTCTGCATATAAGCTGGTAACCTTGGCTGAGTTTTGAAGTAGGACAAAAAAGACTTTTTCTCTGTCTTCGTTTCTATCTCAAGTTTCAGACCCTGAATCGACTCTGACAATTAAATAGTCGTCATTTTTGTTGAGTTAGTAAAAGAGGAGGGCGGGGGGGGGGGAGAAGGGGAGACGTTGGAAGAGATAGAATATTCATCACCGAGGTTATGTGCTCGGGGCATGTAAAGATACGACTCGTATCGACCACCAAGCCTGGTGCATCCCCGTTCATTCAGAAAATTCTTGGCTATAATGCACATCTATATTCACGTCCAGGGGTAGAATCATTCGCGCGAAGGGACAGAGAGGAGAAGAGGCTGGAAAGGGAAAAAGGGACAGAGAAATAGATAACGTGAGTTATACGATGGAAGGGGAGGGTGGGAGGGATTCCATTGATTCCAGAATGTAGCACAGTCTGAAGTAGGTCATCCAGGTCAGCAAATTTGGGTCGCTAAGTTCCAGGACAGATTCTCCCTTCGATCCATTGCAACAGGGCTTTGTAATTGCATCGATGTTTCGAAACAAAGTTACGCGATCCACGTGACGACTTGGAAATTGCCTGTGAATGAACTGATTTTTCAGAAAATCGGTTTCTAAATTTCGGAGATACTTAGTCGTAAGAATGGGAAATAATTTTGGAACAAGTGATCTTCAATTAGTTTTTGAAAAACAGAGGTTTTTTATTTTTTTGGAAAAATGACGGTTCAATTAATTTTGATTAAAATTATTTCGGAAATAATTATTTTTCATTAATATTGAAACAATTGATTTTCAATTAATTTTGGATATTTTAATAAATTTCGATTTATTTTTATTAAATTAATTACCGTTCTAAAATTAATAGATAATAATTTTCCATTAATTCTTTTCAATAAGAATTGCTTCGAGGAACGAAGAATTAAAAAACATGCACGACCAATTTAAGCCCAACCCCTTAAATTGTTTTTTTCTTCCCCTTCATTTTCGATCGTTCCAAGCAAGTGACATATTCTATCCACCGAAACAAAACGATAAATACATAACAAGAGTTGCCCGAAAATTATACTCCGCCTTTTCTCGCAAACAGTTACAAAGTGGAAAAAAACAAAAAAGTATACCGCGTTCCGGATTACACTTGATACTGGGATTCGTGGAAACTCGAGCTCAAAGGGTCTGCCTATAAATTCCACGTGTCTCTCGTGACCAACGGGCGCTCGATATCTATAGCCAACTAAAAATACTATTTACTAACAGAGAGCACGCACACAAATTGCAGACAGTTTGCGAACTGTGGTCTGTCATTGTTTCATTGGAAATAACTCGACGAGCCTACGAATCTTTTATAACTCTAAAGTGTTTCTGACACCGTGAAAAATCGAAATAGCAATTTAATATGCAACAAAATTGCTAAAATAATTATTTCTTTACTTTTTTCTTTTCTTATTTATTTTATAAAAATATTACTTTACTTTATAAACAATTTATAATAACGTGGCAAGATCTGCATCATTAACGATCAAAGTATTATTATTATTATTATTATTATTATTATTATTATTATTATATGATACTGAAATAAAAATATGTATATATTGTTATTTTATAATACAATAATAAGTATATTAAATATAAATGTCAATTACGAAATTATATAATTACATAATATGAATAATAGAATAATAATAATTGTTCTTATCAAAACCTTTTTTTGGTTGAAATTTTTATGAAGCAATTCACTTTTGTTTTGAGAAAAGTAAGAAAAAAAATAACAAACGGCTAAATATAGATAACATTTTTGCAAATCCAATTGTTGTTTTTTTTTTTAATTCTCAGCATTCCTCTCTACCAAAAACCAAAAATGAATGACGGAAAAAAAATGTTATCACAATGCCTTTTTAACTCCTTCGCTACCATCGAACAAACAAACCCAAACGAACAAAAAAAGAAATGGAAAGTTAAAATAACGAGTTTCCGTTTTTTTTCGTAAATGGAACGTCCCATAGGTATTTACTTCGTGCGCAAACTTCAGCCAAGTATGCAAGCGAGCCATGGCGAGTCGTAAACTCGTCTGCGCTTGTACTTACACGTGTACTCGGAAGTGGGGTATTTTCCTGGCATTGCGAGACGGCAATTCTCGAGGACACGTTGTGCGAGTCCATTATGCAGGCAATATAACGGGCGTTTGTCCGTGCATTTACTCACGCGCGTACTCCGATTCACGCGACTCTCTTTCCCGGAAGACGCGCGCATAAAGGATGCATCGAGAAAAAAAAAAAGTAACGAAAAGAAAAAAAAAAAGAAAAGTGCAGGATCGTTGCGAACATTTGGGTCAGGGTGACCCGTGCGTCATTCACGTTTTATTGCATCCACCCCCGCCGGTGGCGATACTTTTTTATCGCGGCTTATCGAAGATCTGATCGTACGAGCTGTCGACGAGTTGAGTGGAAACGGACAATTAAAATTACAATCAAGGTGGAACACTCTCGATCGCGAAAAATAACTTCGTCCCGAGCTCTCGAAAAAAAAAATTCAAGCTTTTGAATTTTTTTTTTTTTTTTTGTAGAAAAAAACGATAATTCAATTCCTCGGTAGATAGGGACTCGATCGACTGGAATTTAATTTGGGTTTTCTAGTTCAAGGTACAGTAAAATCATTTTTTATGAGGTTTTTTTTTTGCACAGTAAAATCATTTTTTATGAGGTTTTTTTGATCAGTAAAATCATTTTTTAAATCATTTTGTTTGCCATAGTAAAATCATTTTTTAAATCATTTTGTTTGCCATAGTAAAATCATTTTTTAAATCATTTTGTTTGCCTCCGTAACATCATTTTTTTAATGATTTTGTTTTGCACAGAGAAATTATTTTTTGTAATTTTGTGTTTCTCTCCTGGTATATTTGAACATCAACAAAGCTGGTGTCAAAATTAATGGGGGATGCACATCAATTAAATAAAAGGTAATTAAGCTAGAGGACAAGTTTGTTTGAATTTGTTTGGGTTCGGTGTCGATATAAATTCCTGTGATATGGAAAGTTGGGCTGCAATCGAATGGATGACGATTTAATTGGCTATGAAACTATTAGGTGGACATGGCAAAGTCAGCTGAGGACATAGCGAAAATAGAAAGTGATATAGGAAGGAAAGTACCACTCGTGGACAACTCAACGTGCGTCATCACACGCTCGAGTTAATGCCGATTAATTTGTACACCTCCTGAAAACTTGGCAAATTTTGGTGTCCATCTGTTCACACGTATAGACAATGTCGTAAATAGAAATGAAAGGAAACGTTGAAAGGGACCACGAAATTAAGGGGTTACTGATACGTCGTAAAAATGTGTCATATAATTGTAAAATCATTTGATTATTTATTAATACATATATTAAAGAAGTTGTACACTAAATTCCATTAATAAATATAAATTATTGAAGCAGTCATAAACAAATTGGTCGAAGATTTTTCAACCTTCAAAAAATTCCCAAGAAAATTGATTCAACAGTAACCAATTTAAAACTGAAAAACAAATTTAAGAAAAAAATGTAAGAAAAATACTGTAAAATAAAAAAACTTGAATAAAGAGACAAAACAAAAATAAAAATATTAAAAAATGATAATAGAATATACAAAAATCTGACAAATAAAACAAAATTATTACAATAAAATGATAATTGCATAAAATGAAATAATAATTACAAATTGAAATAAAAAATCACAGGCTTTCAATTGAACGTCTCCGAAATCGTAACAAACGTTTATTCTATATTCAGTGATTATTAGATTCAAACATTTATTAATTTATTCAAATGTCCAATTAATTCAGCAATTAATCAATTATTTAATTATTCGACAAAAGGACTGATAAAAAACAATTCTTTTCATAAATAATAAACATTTATTTAATGTTTAGAAATCTTTTATCACGAAAGTGAAAACAGACGTTAGTTTGTTTTTTTTTTTCTCGAGCTCAATTATTGTCTGGTTTGGGAACGCTCTTCCGGGGTAGCTGATGGCTTTTGCCTTCGTTTTATGAGCGGCAAGCCTTCGCGTCTGTTTTCTAGTGTCCATGCGAGCCATTATGCGGATATGCGCGTCTCGTTTCTCCTAGCTCTCGTAACACATCCCCCTTCGAGGGAAACGAGCTTCCAAAATAGAGTATGCACTACGGGCGAACTACGCCGGATGTGGTCTTCGTGCTTGCAGGCAATTCGGCACGACCGAGGAAACTCGCCGCTAACGAAGAGAAAGAGAGAAAGGAGTGAAAGGGGAGGAGAAAATGGAGCAAAACATAAGAGAATGGCTATTCTTGACTGAATCATTGGGATCTCCGCAACGCAATGGGATTTTGTATTAATGGCTTGAAAAACAAAGCCTCGTTTCGGTAGCCCGACTAGAATCACGTATCATTGCGCCGGATGTAGACCTCGTCGTGAATAAATATTTAAAAGAACAAAATGCAAATCCCACGAAAAATAAAAAAACGTACAAATCCAAAAAAAAAAACTAAAAACATTAAATTTCAAATCCAACGATAGATCTAAAAACAAAAAAAAGCAGATCCAACGAAAAATGCGATTACGAAAAATTGAAAATTTTATTTTAAAATTTAATTTCTCAACCAAAAATTCTAATACGCAATATTGCAAATCCAACGAAAAACATAAAATTCCAAATCCAATGAGAATTCCAAAAACAAAATATTTTAACTCCAACAAAATATTCCGATACCGAAAAATGGCAAATTAAATAAAGAATGCTAAATCGACAAATCTATCAGCTATTCAATTTTTGAATGCTTGCAATATTTTGTACCTTTGGATAATAAATATTTGTTCAAAATAATAGGAGATCTGAGCTAGGCTAAGAATTTTCATCGCACTTGAAGGAGGAAATCTCGAGGCCACGCTGTTAACCAAAAAACCTTCTTTTTCGCATCAGCAAAAAATCAAGCATTCCGTCCGACCATTATTTTCCAGTATCTGTAAAATATCAAAACTCGTTTGCATACATAAGCCCTTCATTTTTCACCAAAACGTGAAATCGTCAAAAATCCGCTTCAAAGATAACGTGCTAATTCTTAATCATTTTCTTTCCCGTCTTTTTCTCGTGTATATTTATTTTCATTTTTTTATTTTCTATTTTTAACGTCCATAGTCGATCGTTCGATTTAACAGCGAAGAAAAAATGAAAAAAGATCACACACGAATGTTCCCCCTGGCTCGTCGATTCGTTAAATAGCCCGTCTCCGGAAAATAATAAACCTACGAAAGAGACGAAGAAAAGAAACGTGAAATGCGCCGTGAAAAAGCGTGGGAGGTGGACGAAAAAACGTCCGCTCGACTGATTTTCAGATTGCGTTGAATTCTTTTTCTTTCTTTTCTTTCCTTTTTTTCCGGACTACTCAAATGTTGGGGCTTGCCAGGAATTTATGTCGGATGGGTTGCGACGAAAGGGTCAAGGCTACGAATAATCGCGACTTGGTGTACATTTGAGGGAACACAAAATATCTGGATACTCCGTTCAAGGATGAAAGAAGAGAGATAAATGATCGTTCCGTCTTGCCATTTGTAAAAGATTTTATGATCTTTCGAGCACCATGCCCTTCGCCTCGTATCGAACTATTTTCACTCATACGTCATTTAATAATCGGGGCAATAAAAAGCAACCCTCGAATATACATATAAATATATATCTTCGATATTTTTGAAAATATAAATTTTGTGACTCACGATTTTTCACGTAGAAATGATTTTCCAAAAAAAGAAATGTAATTTGATGCTATGGACTTTGAATAGTAGACGGGTGGTGGACCGTGTTTTGAAAAACGTAGTTTTTTAGAAAATACATTCAACGTATGGCTTTTGATTTTTTAATTAGCCTTCGATTTTTCTGTCATTGAATATTCATGTTTCAAAATAGACTTTTCATTTATCAAAATAAACTTTTAATTTTAATTTTCTAAGATTGAATTTCCATTTGTTGGAACCGAATTGTATTTTTTTCGAAACTGACATTTTATTTTTAGAAATCGTGTTATGAATTTTGCGATCGACTTTTTATTTTGTCAAATTCAATTTTCAACTTTTTGTAATCGTCTTTCATTTTTCGAAATAGATCTTGCATTTTTTTAAATACAAATTTCACTTCCAAAAATTGTTTATTCATTTTTCGAAATTTTTATCGTCACTTAACCCCTTAATTGTAGAATAAAAAAAGAAAGATAGGATTAAAAATAGTAAGTGCTGAATAAGGCGAACGAATGAGGCGTTGATTCTTCACGAGCTACGCGACGCGTTCCCGCTTCGTCGTTTCGCTTTATTAGCAACGCGAAAATACGATGACGCAAACAACCACCCGAATATTTTTAGAATAAAGATACGTTCAATCCATCAATCTCACTTCCTTATACGGTTGATCCGTTCCAGCCTATAAAAACTCAGAGCGCATTTTTATGGCTGCATACATTTACGAAAACACCAAGGAGAAGAAAAAACAAAAAACAAATGGGGAGATGGAGTCAAGTTTCTTGACGAATTTCCCGCTGGTCCAATTTGAGAAACTGACCCTTGGACTTGGATTCCTTTTTTTCAACTTCATCACCATCGTCTGCTGTTCCAGGACCATAAAGTACCAAACTCTGGTCTCAAAAAAAAAACTATTTTGGAAATCACGATCGAAGGTTTGAATCTAGGGCCCCAAAGTACTACAGTCTAGCCTAAAATAAAATTCATCCTAAAACAACTCATTTTAAGCTTCAGGCTAAAAAAAATGTTCACCAAAGCAAGAATGCCCAAAAAGGGCATTTCAAGTTCTGGGTTTCATAAAATTCTTATGTCAATTACAAATCTTCGATTCCAACAGTGTAAAGAACTAGACCTCAATGGCGACAAATTATCATCAGGAAAATGGGTTTAAATCTGAAAAAACAAATAAGTCTTCATAAAGAATTGATTTTACTTCCAAATTAAAAAATTTGCAAATTAAAAATGATTCAAATAAAATAATCATAAAAAAAACCAGTTTTAGAAACTCAAACGCAAAACAGTCTCATTCCTTTGGTAAAACCTACAATTCAAGGACCGTATAAAAAAAAAAAAACCATTCTCCAGTCTGAAAAAAGTGAATACTCACGAGAATTCCAAATTTTCAAAATGATCAATTTGCGATTCCAACTTCTATTGTTCCAGTGCATTCCAGTTCCTCAGGTTCCTCATAAGCGTCATTATCTTCTCCCTCATAAACTTCCCCTTGAACGTCGTTTCTCGTTCGCGAATAATAATAAATAATCAATAATAAATAAATTCACTTGTACGTGAGTATAAACTCATACTTGAAGCGAAGTCTTCAGACGCCATGATTGTTACCTAAGCGATCGTTGTGCTCGGGATTGGAAGTGTACCGGCGTCTACGATGTGACAGGTCCTGGAACGCTGGAGAACGACGTCCCGCCGCGAGTGCTATAAATAAAATAAGAGTCAGTGGGTTTTGCGCGGAGCAACAACGTATGTACCGTAATATCAAGATCGCAGCAGTCGTATCGTGGCAAAACTCGAGATCGTTGCCATTTAAGGTCTCGTCAAGTGTGCCCTCAAGACGAGAACACGGTTAAGCGAATCCACGGGCATCTGGAACCCGGGATAGGAATCGTGCCTCTAACTGCCACATAGTCATGAGGATTCATTGATTTGAGTTCGATGTACCGATTTTGCCATAATCGTAACTGGGCTTTATTTCACGAGAGGGTTTACCGTTACAGTTCGCTGGATAAAACATCGCGATCGCTGGAGAATATCAAGACGTGAGAAACAACCTGAACTGAAGAATTCCATAGTTTCTATTTCGATAGAAAGCTCCCTTCGATAAGTTCGGGCTGTTTACCTTTTTTATTTTTCCATCGAGAAGCTGCCAGTCATAAAATGATCGAAGTTGCTGATTACTGCTTACGGATTAGGTTTTCTTTCTCCAGCTCCTGTGCCGTCATTTTCTCACAAAACTCTATGAAAAAATTCGTACAGATACTCGAAGATACGTACTAAAAACGCCACCAAACAGAATTTTCATTCCATGAACTAAACCTCCATAAAAAAAATAGTCAAAAATGATCTTCCTCGTCATCTTAGAAAATAGTCTTTCCTTCAACCGCAATCCTATCAGGTCGCTTTGGTTTGGTTTACACTTCGGTAAAACGCTGTACGGGAAAGGTAACTAAGTTGTGTATGGTTGGTTGAACGAATGTTACAGGCACGAGGCCAGAGACATCGTGAGGCATGCGGTCGGTGCCGGTGAACAAGATGCTGTTCTCTTTACGGGTCATGGTACCGACGACGCTCTACGGACTCTTCTGCGCCATCTTGACCTCCCGAGGAGGCCAACGGTCGTCTTCGTTGGCCCCTTCGAGCATCACGCCAATCTGAGACCATGGCGCGAACACGGATCCAAGGTTTGTCACAAATCACCTCCGGATTTACTCTATAAAGACTGCTTGCCCACTAAACTATTTTTAACCCCCATCCCCCTTTCCGATTCTGTTTGTTTCGGCCGCCGAGTTATTTTCAAGATCTCGAAGTTGATGCTCCAATATTTCCATAGGCATCAACCCCCGCACATTCAAATTCAAAAGTCTAATCGATGGAGTCTGCGATACGACTTTTGGACCGGTTTGCTTCGTTTCGAAACAAACCGAAAAGAAAATGGGAACAAATAAAAATCACCAACACATGGTCGATT
The DNA here is from genome assembly GCA_030523105.1 of Ophioninae sp. A BG-2022a. Lineage (NCBI taxonomy): Eukaryota > Metazoa > Arthropoda > Insecta > Hymenoptera > Ichneumonidae > Ophioninae sp. A BG-2022a. The sequence goes on from JAPYZI010001715.1 coordinate 40,122, forward strand.
TTGAGTATTTTTTTGTGAAATTTTGGCTCAAGTTTGGAATTTTTGCGAAAGCTTGATTTAACTTCAAAAGTATAACTAAAAATTAACTTTTCCGATATTTCGAGAATTCAAACCACTCAAAAATCGCTTTTTTCTGTTCTTCTTCAAGAACTCATCAACTCACTAAAATATAACTTGGATCCTCTGCCAAAACATAATTTTCAGAAAAAAAAAACAGAAAATAGACTTAAGTGTACAAAGTTCTACTGTGCAAAAATCACATTTTCGAAATTTCAATCCAAAACAGTTTCCCCAAAAACCGGTTTTCTCGTTTGTCCTCGAAAACCCAAGAATCCAAACCAAAAAAAAAATCACAAACTATAAAAACCCAAACAAAATTCCAGTAATCAAAATTTCTCAAAACCCAAGCTCAAAAAATAACCAGAAGGTTCAAAAACCCAAACTCAAAAGGAACCTAAAAATCCTTAAACCATAAACCCAAATACAAACCCAAGCATTCAAATACGGAAAGCATAACAAGAAACCCAAACAAATCTAAGAATCCAAAAACTTAAATGCAAAGATAGATTTTTAAAAATAAAAAAATCCTAATTTTGTCCCATCGCCCAAATTCAATAAAGTTTCGTTATCAAAGCCGTTCGTTAGCGTTTACGAGTTCGGTGTAGGTATCGTAACGGATCGTGGTATACGTCACGATAGGTAGCAAGAAAAGCCCGCGGGGGTTCGGTCACTTGCCAAAAAACGATTTTTTTTCCGATCCGTTTTTTTTTCCAATCGACTTGTACTTGATTCCGCGCCAGGGGAACGGTATACGTCTCGACAAGTTTGGCTGGCGTTCAAAGGTGCACGTCCCATTGTGACCACAATATGACCCACCCACTGTTATACCCCCGCGAAACTCGGTGCCAATAATCGAACGAAAAACGTCACGCCGAGCAAACAAACATCATTAGAGTCAATCACTTCGAGCTCCACAGAATTTTCCTCCCCCAAGGTAGTCATAAGCGAAACGAAAATCAGAGGAAAAGTACCGCATGAGGAATTTATACATGCCTGGTAACACTCGCTACGCATCGAAGACTCTTCTTAGGATTCAACGTTTGTTAACTTTGCTATTAATAGGCAAACGCCCGCGAGCGTTTCGATCTTAACGCGATTCTCGGCTGAAAGATATCGCGAAACAACTTGGCAACTCCGTTGTCTTCTGGGAGCGATAAGAGCTCCGCGATAGCGAGCGAACATCTATGAGATTAGAAAACAAAAAAAAAAATTGACGACAAGTATCAGAGAAGCATTTGGACAAATCATTGAACGAAATATCAAAAAGGAGAAAAGCTCTAATTTTCGGAGTTATCGAAATAACCACAAATTTTCAAACATAACTTTCTCAGACACGATTGAGTTTTTCGAAAAAAATCGAGCATCGGGTTTTATATAATTCACAGACCGAGAGCTTGATGCGATTATTTAACATTGGAAGTGATTCGTTTTGGAGAAAATTCAGTTGGAAAATTAAAGCTATCTCACATTCGTACGTCATCTCGCCTAGCTCATAGAAATTACATTAAAAAAAACTTCACCTAAAAATCCAATAACAAATAATTGCAATTCCAACAAATAATGAAAAAAAAAAAAAAAAAAAAAAAAAAAAATAAAAAAAAAAAAAAAAAAAAAAAAAAAAAAAACAAAAAATGTATCAGCTATTTATTTATGAATTCTTGAAATATTTGGGAATATAAAATGATATGTAAAAAATAAAAAATTCTATTTTTTATTTCGTTTCTTCGAGGAACAATGACGTCAACAATGCTCGATCAAATTTTCTTTCTATTGGATCAACGATTATTATTTCTCTTCGTGCAATCAGACTCCAGCTGGAGGCAAGCAGTCTCATCGAGTCTAACGAGAACTCGCGAAATAACGAGAGCGTTTCCTTTCACTTTTTCTATATCGACTCAATTCCTGTCGAGAAGTCTGACGTATGTTTAAAGAACGGCTCTTTTGCGAATATTCACAGGTGGTGAGAATTGCCGAGACACGTGACGGTTTCCTGGACTTGAACGATCTCGAGCGCAAGCTGGTCGAGGAAAAAACTTCCGATGGTGTCATCCAGCCGCTCCTCGTCGGATGTTTCAGCGCAGCTAGCTGCATCACCGGTGTTTTGGCTGATGACGTCGCCACTACCCTCCTCCTTCATCAACACGGGGCCCTCAGCGTTTGGGACTATACGACAGCCGGTAAGATAAACATCGATTTTTTCAATATTTTTTAATCGAATTCTTTACGACTGACGTTCTTTGTTCAAAAATTCGGAATTTAAGGATTTTATAGAAATTCTGAATTTGAGAATTTTTTAGAAACTCTGAATTTGAGGATTTTTTAGAAATTCTGAATTTGAGGATTTTTTAGAAACTCTGAATTTGAGGATTTTTTAGAAATTCTGAATTTGAGGATTTCTTAGGAATTCTGAATTTGCGGATTTTGAGAAGTCCTGAGCTTCATGATATTTAGAACTTTGGTATTTGTGGATTTGTCAGATATTCCGAATATGAGGATTTTTAGAAATTCTGAATTTCTTAAATTTTGTTTCCGGGAATTGAAAAAATTCTATATTTGAACCTTTTTAAATGTCTGTATTTAAGAATATTTAGCAATTCTGCATTTGGGAGTATTTAAAAAATCTAACCTCGATAATTTGCAAAAAAGCTCAAACAAATTTTGTTTATCTCAAAAAAAAGAAATGCTTCGTAATTGTGGGCCACAAATATTTTCGAGTCCTAAAATAGAGCCACATTACTATACAAAAATATAATCGCTGAGAGTGAAAAATAAAAAAAAAAATCAATTCTCAGCGACTTTCTCGAACCAAGATTCACAATTGATCATCGTTTTCATGAAAGTGTAAAAGATCCTATGTCTGTTTCGGGAAACGAAAGATTTTTTTTTTTATTTTCCTAATAGTCGTACCACTCGAGCAACCTTTCATTTGTTTACGTTTTCTTTTATTTACTCGCCGCACACTGGATCAATCGAGTCGAGCTTGTGATTGAAAAAGGAACATCCTGTTTCTAAAGTAATATTGTTCGGTCGATTGTATTGTTTACTTTTCAACGAGAATGAGAGAGAGAATTTCAAGACTCGTTACAAAGTGTTCTTCCTGTTTATCAGCCTTTTACGCGCATACAAATGCGACCGTATTAATTTCCTCACGTCGATAATTGCTCGTTCGCTTTAATAACTCATAAGTTTACCGCGTGGACTACAACATTCAAGGTCTCCGTTCTCCGCAACGAGAATATCCAATTTGCATTGATTTTCTCGCGAGTGAATGGGTTTGCCGCGGATGTGATTGCGCATGATCACCATACGGTTAAGGGCGTTGCTACGACTAGCGAGAAGTTACGAAAAAGGGCCAATAACCTTCAAAGGGCCTGAGTCCCATAAATGGTAGGCCCTTTATCCCTTAAAGGGCCGGTGTCCTTTAAAGGGCAAATGTCCATCAAAGGGCTAGTATCTGTAAAAGGGCCGGTATCCCTTGAAGGCTCTTGAAGGGCTTGTGTCCGCAAAAGCCCTTATATCTGCAAGGGCCAGAAGGGCCATTATTTTCACGCTGGTCGACGATTGTTTCAGCGCCATTCGTGCAGATGGACATGAATCCACACTTGCCTGGCGTGGGCGAAACGGCCGTTCACAAGGACGCCATAATTTTCAGCGGTCACAAGTTCATAGGAGGTGCCCAATCGCCCGGTGTTCTCGTGGCTAAAAAAACACTTCTTCGCGACGACACAAACAGCGAGGATATACGAGACTCCCATCGCTATCTTCGCGATCCAGAACTCAGAGAGGAGAGCGGAACAGCGGGAGTGGTAGAGACTATCAGATGTGGACTGGCTGTTCAACTTAAAGAAAATGTTACGGCCCAGTCGATTATTGCACGACAGCATAAAATCTGCAGGTGAGATCAACACTCTTTAGGGCTATGGAAAATTGGATTTATTGAATTAAAAAGGGATCAATCGGGTTTTTCTTTTTCACGTAGTAAACATTTTGAAGTGATCATTTAAATGAGGGAAAAATCGTTTAGTTAGAGAAGTTAAGTACTGAATTTCATTTAAAAAATATCAATGAGACTTTTTATTTCATTATTATAGATAACATTGGCTGAGAATTGAACGAGCATTATTTAGTTCCTTGTTTCCATCGTTGAAAAGAATTTTTATGGGTTTTTATAGATTTCCCGATGAAAAATTGCATCATTATTGTTGGTAAATAATGAAAAAAGAAAATAAGAAAAAATCGAACTCCTCCAAAAACGCTTTTGATATTTGCCTGGCAGTTTCATTTTAATCAAGAGTTTACTATTCTTTTTTTATTCCTGCTGTATAAGTGGCGTATTGTCCAATTTTTCTTTACATTTTTCAAAATATCCGCTGAAACCTAACCTCTCGACTGTTTTTATCTCGAGGTGCGTTAGAGAACCTTTTATCGTGTCGCCATCACGATAAATAATTTTTTCTGTGAAGACGATTACCCGCTTACTGATAAGGAAAACGTTATCACGGTCCTGGGAATCTGAGAGTCATCAGTAATTAGCTCTATCACGTGTGAAAGATCGAAGGATCTACGATATCCTTGGAAAATTGAAAATACAGTGAAATCGTTTTACGATGGGTCAAACCCAAACTCGCTTTTTATCCTGATCACGAATATCTTTTCCAGACAAGTATTGGCTCATGTTCGGACGATTCCGGAGCTGATACTGCTCGGCAACTCGGGACAAAACGTCAAGAGACTGGCCGTCTTTTCTTTCATGGTCCGACATCCACGTGGCACGTTTTTACATCACAATTTCGTTTGTGCCATTCTCAACGACGTTTTTGGGATTCAAGCACGCGGTGGTTGCGCCTGCGCTGGTCGTTACGCCCACGATTTAATGGGAATCGACGATGACCTCGCAAAAGACTACGAGCAGTTGCTCCTCCAAAGGTAACGTGAAGATTTGCTTAATGTTTGTCTTTGAAGTTCCATGAAAATAGACATCTGCTAATGAAGTATTCCTACAAAAAAATCCATTTTTATCAGCATCAAAGCTTTGGGTTGGGTCATTTTTACAAGCAACCAAAAGTTCATCAATGACGGAATCTAACGATTGGTGATTAATGTATAAAATCAAAAACAAATGTTGTTATGGGAAGTCTCAAGATAGCTTACTATATCAAACGACAATCAGAAATGCTTTTCCCCTGGCTGCGACAAATTCCGATCCAAGATATACCTCGTTTGTTTGCCATTGACTTCTGAAGTATCAATTTTCTGTAACAGCAAAGCCAACGACGATTCCAACAAGGAAGTTCTGCGGCCCGGTTTCGCGAGTTTGTCTCTGCCATACTTCATGTCAGAGACAGAGTTAGCCTTCATCCTGGAAGCATTGAAGATGGTGGCGACCGAAGGTTGGAAGCTGTTGCCACAATACGTTTTGAACCCGGAAACCGGTGAATGGCGTCATCACACGAACAGCGTTTTCAAGGAGCGCAAATGGTTGGGTTCCATAAGATACACGGATGGGAAGATGATAGCTTCGGAGCGTCGAGTATCCGGTGCCGGTGGGATATTCCCCCAGAGTTATTCGGATTGCCTTCAAACCGGGCGAAACATATTCAACCGAGCAAGAAAGATGGCGCATCGATTTCCACTGCAGATCGAGCGGAACGTCGCGTTCACCGGGATGAGCGAGTCGCTTCGTTGGTTCATTCTACCAGCCGAAGCGCAGGACCTCCTCCTGGGAAATTCCCAAAACGTCAAGCAGGACCTCCCTTTCGACCCAATGTTGCGCAAGAGGGCGTCTCAACGTAGCGAAACGACCGGCAATTCGCCAACCTCTCAAAGCAACGCGAACTTGGCTGTAAGACGTTTGAACAGTGACATACCACGAACGGAAACGACTCCGGTGATGTTGCCTTCATCCCCGAGGCATCACAGTTTGCCAGCTATTAGCAGTACGATCACCACCAATTCCCGGTCCTCCAAGAGGATCGAGGATAAAATCGAATGTGGAACATCGATAGTGATCGAGGGTACACCCAACGACGACCAGGACGTTGGTTCCCAGATGCATGGATCACCAACTGTCACCTCGGCTGCGTCATCCAGGCCGGAATCACCAATGCCGCCGGTGAAGTTCGCTCTCGGCGAAGCTGTTACTAGTTCAATGATACTTGGCACAACTCCAGCCGGAGCACGTTTGATGGCGGGTGAACACAGCGGAGGATCGATGGCTCAAACACCTCGTCTTGGTAGAGCTCGTTGCAATTCTCTGGGTAGCAGCGCAACTGGAAAATCACGACCCGTTCCTATTCCCCTCAGTCCTCAAACCCTGGCCAGTCTCGGCATCGCCAATTCTTCAGGCAACCTATCACGTGGCAACCGGAATTGCAACTGCAGTAGCCACGCCGATCTCACGTTGTCGCTCGAATACGACGCGACGAGTGAGAGCCCAACGAGAACGTCACCACCTTCCTCTGCTACTTCGTCACCAACTTCCTCGTCATCCCCATCCCCCTATCTCTACTCCTACACTCCTCTGAACAATCGGAATCCCCACAAAGCCAATAACAGCAAAAACCAAACTAGTGGTGCCAATTGTGAAATCGGTGAAACCTCACCCCGTTTGGGTTCTCACCTGGGAAGATGCTCGCCCGTTCTTCTTCAGCTGAGCCAAAGCACCGAGGACGATCTTCGCGCCTACCTCAAGCAAGTTACGAAAGAGCTCGCGACGGAAATCATCTCGGAGATTCGCGAAGTCATATCGAAAGTCGACGACGTCCTTTCTGAGAGCAATTCCTCGGAGATGAGCACCCCTCAGCATCACTCCCAACGAGCTTCCACCATCAACAAAAGAACCGAGGATTCCTTCTCAGCCAGCGAAATAGTGAAATACCTGATGGAGTTCTCCAAGGAAATGGCAAGCGAGGTTAAATCGGAAATCAGGTAAGGATATAGAACGATACGAAACTCGAAGCGAATCATTAACTTTCCAATCTTCGAACATCCAGGTTTCAATTACGATTTTTCCTTATGGACAGGTGTATGGTGAACGCGGTAGATGGTCTAGGTACGTTATCGCCGGATCTAAACGCCTCCACGAATTCGGACAAGCCGTTCGATAGTAGCCCGAAGAGACGAGATTCCGACGCGCTGGCATCGCCGCCCCTGGTCCATCAGCAGAAACCGGCAAAGGCTGGCAAGTTGAGCGAACTCCTTCTGGCCCAACAGGACAGCAAGATGTCGAGCGAATGTTCATCAGACGAGACTGTGATATACGTGGTAGGGCCAAGATCATCACCCAGCATAGTTCACGACAGAGCGAAAACTTCGGACGAGGGAGAGGATGACGACGACGATGATCATCACGGCGGACCCATAAAATCTCGAAATCCAACCGAAATCACGGAAACGAACGTAACGAAAGCGAAACTTCCGCAAATCTATTCAGCGGTGAATTCCGTCAGTTCCCAGGACAGCGGTATCAATCTTTCATTCCACGAAAGCGATGTAAGGTCGATAAGCGAGTTGGGACGCAGCAGCAGCAGCAGCAGTAGCAGCAGCAGTACAGCAAGCAGCAGCGCTGAATCATCCGGCAATAGGCAACCTAGAAACGTCATTGGAAAACGACCACTCGACGACAAGCTACCCCACGATCAATCGGAAGACGAGATAATGAGGGAAGAGCCAGTGGTAACGTCCGAGGACGAGGAAGATGCTAAACTTTCGAAAAAGGACCCAATACCGATCGACAACGAAGTCAGTTGTGGACCCCAATGGCACAGTCCTCCCAAGAATATTTGGAAAGCAACCGTCGAAGCGGTTCACGAGTTCGACATGATCAGGGACAAAGATCGGATTTTGGTTTGTCTTCCAGCTTCTGTGATGGGTGTAGGCCTCGCAGCGGGAAAATACTCCCTGGCGTTGCTTCACACTCTTCATCAATACCGCTTTTACGCGCGATCGAAGGGAATCGATTTCGAGATCGGCGCAGTCACCATTGACGCCGGTAGTTCCTACGATCCCTTAGAATCCATGAGTTATCTGAAAGCCCTTCAAGTCCCTTACTTTTATGAAGAATCCGAAGAGCAAACGGCTCTCATACAATCACCGACAGTTTCGGAAACTTCGGCCGAAACGAGCGCCGACTTCACCGGACGTTCCTGCACTGTTTGCGGACGCGTCGGCCTTAATACAAGAAAACGCCTGTACGCGGTCGCCAAAAGATACGGCTATAACGTCCTCGCGCTTGCCCAACATCTCGATGACCTTGCCGAAGGATTTCTCGCCTCCCTCTTTTATACGGGCAAACTCAAGACCATGAAAGCGCACTACTACGTGAGGGAACACGATCTCAGGGTCACCAGACCCTTTGTTTACGTCAGAGAGAGAGCTTTGAGGCAGTTCACCGAGGAAAAGAAACTTCCTGTTCTGAGGGTCGCCTGCGAAGCTTGCGAGGAAATCGCTGCTCAGGTAATTGCACTTTTAGATCGAATATACTTTTGTAGATAAATATAATCGAAGTCTGTTAAATCTAATCGAAATCTGATTTTATCGAACCGAATTTAAATGTACATCTGTCGAATCTAATCATAATCTACTTTTAAGAAATATAATCCATGTTGACGTCCATCAAATTTGGTCGCAATGATATTTGATTGCATCTGATAAAAATCTACTCCCATCGTACCGAATCGAAATCTACTCGCATCAAATCTAATCAAAATCTATTTGGACCAAACCTAACGAAAAATTACTTGGCTCGAATCTAATAAAAATCTGCTTGGACGAATCCTAATCAAAATCTACTTGTACCATACCTAATCACAAACTACTTGCACCAAATTGAATCAAAATCCACTTCGATTCGACCTAATCAAAAACTACTTGCATTAAATCGAATCAAAATATTCTTCGACATCAAATTATATTTCTACATTAAATCTAATAAAAATCAAACAACCTGGGCAATAGCGTCAAATCTCTATGATGCTAATTTTAAGCGAGGAACGTTCCTGGTCCAGGAAGTAACAAAACAGTGATAGCTTTTTTGGAATATTTCATTTAACCATCTAAAGCAATTCTTATAAAAAGAATTTGACCCAAAGACCCGACGATTCGTTCGAACCAAGCTCCAACACCATAAAAAATAAGTTTTTCTCATTTTCTACAGAAATCTCAAAGAAATCGAGAAATGATGGCTCAACAGGAGCGTGCTTATCCGCGACTTTACACGTCGCTAAGAACGGCCTTGAGGCCGTTGATTCAGGCGCGTGGATCGATCGCCAACACTACAGGCCATCAACAGGCGCATCGTCAAAAGCACAAACTGAAGTCAAAATTGAGTCCGTCATGTCCGACGGTACCGTTGATCGCGACTTCCCAAGAGCTTGATGATAGTCAGACCGACGAGGAACCCATCATTTGAAATCATCTTTCCGCTCCGGCACGTTACAGAAGACTACGAAAATTGTCCGTCAAAGACGAGGAGTGAAAAACAATTCCACTCTCCTCAATGACTTTTCGATGGGAAACGCGACACTTTTTCATTGCGGTCAATCAATTAGTGTCGATTTTCGTTCGAATGAAACTTCAAACGAGAAATAAATAACGGATTTCTCGTAATAGAGTCTTCATGGAATCGCCATCTGTACTTATAGTCGTAGGGGTAGAAATCAATGTCATTGAATCTTCACGAAATGGCGATTCGCTGTTCGAAGATTTACGAAGTTGCTCGATTTCCTTATCGCCATTTTTTTTGTTACTTACCAGCCAATTATCAACAACGTATTCCCTGGTTTTTCTATTCCCCAAGGTCATCCAAGGTCAGCTAAGATATTCGGTTGGTTTTTTTTTCGACAATGCCAGAATTCGCAATTTTTCATAAGCTGCTTTGAAGAAAAACACAATTGTACATAACTGGCAGTCTGCTGATCGATCTCTCACTTCAACCTTCCCCCATTCGATCAGTTTTTTGTCCTTTTTATATTTATCGTTGATCAGATGATGGACGTGGATCACGTTGCATCGCAACTTCGCGTGGAGTCACGTATGTGTGAATTAAAAAAAAGAGAATAAATAAAAATGATGAATTGTAAATAACAAATTGACGCTAAGGTACAAAAAACAATTCGAACTCTCGACCAACCACGTCCATCGTCCAATTTTTTCGTACGTAGAATTAGCGCGTTCGTTCACTTTTGGATCCACGGAGCCAAGAGTTTTACTCTTCGAAAACACTGAGGATCGTCGCGATCAAATTTTTTGATAAATTTCGAATCGTCAATGAGACGTAGAATCATGAATTGGATTCATGAAATTGATTAAATCATGACTCGAATCATGAAATTGATTTAAAAAAAAAATGACTCGAAACACAAAATTGATCAAATCGCGATTCGAATCCTGAAATAAGTCGAATCATAACTTAAATCGTAAAACTGACTGCTTCATGATTCGAGTCACGAAATCGTGAAATGATGAAATCAATTTCTCGAATGACTTTTATGAACAGGATTCCTCAGAAAATTTGACATCTACCATGGCAACAAAATTTACGAGAGTAGATTGAGAATTTAGCAATCGTGAACTTATCATCAGCTATGGATTTCGATCGATTCACCAGAGGAATAAGTCCTTCCTCAGTGCTGTTGACTGGTCCATTGTCGATCAAAATAAATAAAAAAGTGAACATTTGTTTTTTACTTTTGGCACATTGGAGGTTGTCATTTTTCATCGCCGGAGGATACGATTGAACGAGAAAAAAGTAATGAGTGCGAGCATAAAAATTAAGGATTTATAGTGCTGAACGAGATTCGTGTGGAATTAAAAAAATGACTTTGCAGCTTGCACTGAAACACGATAAAAATTACGTACCCTTTCACCGAATTTTCTTTCTCTGCTAAAAACTCCAAATCCGAAAAGTTTTTCACGTTTCCCACTCGAAATCTTTTGTGTTTACAAAACTCATTAAAAAAAAAAAAAAAATGTTCGTTGCATACCAAAAATGCAAGCCCTGGAGGAAAAAAAAACCGAAATTTCTCGTTCCTTCATCACCAAACCCAGTTTAAATGACAGGCTTCATTGACATCCGATTTGAGGCTTGAAAAAAAAAAAATGAAAAATCAAGCAAAAGCGAAACTTCGTTGGCATTTGGTCGGACAACTTGATCTATCGGTGCGATCGAGATAAATCAAAATTCGTTTCGAGAAGCGAAAATTCGCAAGAGTGAAACGGTTGCATAAATAATTGAACGTTGTCAAGTCCCTCGATGTTTCACTTGACTGAATTAAACGAACATTCGCATTTGCATAATCGACTCACCGCTTTGGCGTCATGATTTCAGGACACTCTCCTGATCTATACCTATCCTTGGAAATAATTAAAAAAAAAACAACAACAACAAAATAAAAATAAATTTAAACAAAACTATATAGTTCGAGACTCCCTCTCTTTGGCGCTTTCGAGAGGCGAGCGTGTTTGTGAAAATCATGAATTATAAATTGTAAATCGTAAAATTACGTCGTCCGTTCCGTAAAACAAAAAAAAAACATGGCAGATGATGTAATTATAGAATTAACGTATGAGTGTGTATGTATGCGTGATGGTAATGCAAGAATGAATTGTTAAATATTGTGGAGAGGTGTAAGTTTATTTATCGCTAATAAAAAAACAAAAACAATGGTAAAAAAAAAGATTTTCTTTGGAGTAATTATTCCTCCACCCCTTATTACTTTTGAAGATAAAGGAGTACAATATAATTAATGATACTCGATGAATAGATTTTTATTATTGATTTTTATTGAATCTTTTAAAATAGTTTGAAACAGCGCGTACAGCTTCGTCGTTAGCGTTTAACAGTGAAATTCTTATTGACACGAAATAGAGATAAAGCTCGGAGGGATTAGTCGCGAACTGAGATGAGCACTGTTCGAACGATAAGGACTGGGATAAAAATAAGTACTTTATTTTATCTATTTGTATCTTTGGATTTAATGAAAAATATTAAAATAAGTAAAATTGAAAATTCATTGAAAAATAAGAGTTTCGATGAAAAAAAGATAATGAATTAAACATTTAAAAACGTAATCCAAAAATTAAGCAAAAGAAAGTGACATTGAAACAATGAAAGTAATCATTGGTAAGTTCGGATATAGAAATTGATGAAAAATTACTAAATGAAAACCGTTTTAATGAGAGTAAAAATTGTTTCAACATTCGAATATGAATAATAATTTTTTTTAAGTTAAAAAATAAAAATCTCGTGAAATAAAAAAAATTCTTTCGATAAAAACAAATAATCATCAAACGAAGAAAATTTTATAAAAAGAATTTTTAATCAGAAAAAAAAACATCTGCCTTAAAACAACCAAATGTTCCTTTTATGAAAAGAAATTATTTAAAAATTGAAGTAAAATTTGGCAAAGGCCTCCAAATAGAAACGTTAAGCTTATCAATAATATTCAAAGACCTAAATTCTTTATCACGTACAATAACGAGTTCAATAATTCCGAAGGGAGTCTCGTTCGAATCGTGTCCGTCTCATGCTCACTGCTCGCAAGGATAATCTTTGAGCAACGTGCCATCGGAGCAGAATTTATCCACGGCCACTTTTACACAAGAATCACCAGGTATGTGTTTTTTCAAGTCGGCAAATTACCGACAGACGGTAAATGAAAATCGTGTTTATTTTTTTCGATTTTTACCGGCTGTCGGTGCATCCATTCCCTCCTACAAATTTTCGGCGCACGCGCGCCCATTTTTTACAGTTTTCAGCATTTCCACCGTTCGATAAAGAGGAAACTCCGGATCTCGCATGACTCTTATCGTACATACTTTAAGATGAATCTAAAAACGTTTTTTTCTTTCGTGATCGACCGACGGTAAATAAGAGTAACGGAAAGGAGACTCGTGGCTTCAAATTTTGCCATTCTTCCACGTTTTCCAGATTTTTTAGGACATCCTATGGAAAGGAGCTTTTATATATATATATATATATATATGTATACATATTTTTTTCGTTCGTCACAAGCTTTCAAAAGGCCGCGAATAGGATTTTCCTCGTTGGTTTCACTCGTGCGATATTGAACTTTCGCGCTTTTACACGAAACGAGATATTACACGTGTACGCATAAGTAGACACGGAGAAGAAAAAAGTCGGAATTTTAAGCGACGATCGTCATTGGAACGTTAAATGGAAAAATGACTTTTGCAAAAGTCTTCCAATTGTGAATAATTGATAATCACCTTGATCAGCATGAATTATTATTGACCTAATATAATCGAGATTTCTAAATTTTACTTAAAAAAACACCAAAATTATGAAAAGATTCCTAAACTTGAAAAAATACGAAATACTCGAAAAATCAAATTTCAAATTACCTTAATAGCAATTCGAAATTTGATTTGTCTGCTGAAAAGAGAAATATTTTTTTAAAAATGCCAATGAAAAAGTCACCTTCCCTGTAGCACCAGTGACGATCTTCGCCACAAATATTATTGCCATTGCTGTTGTTTATTCGTACGTCTCCATGTACACGATTTTTCAGCACGTTCGCGACAATTTTTGTTTTCGAATCCGTAAATTTTTCAATGCAACTATTTGCCCTAAGAAATATCGAGAAATTTTTTTTTCTTTTTCAATTGTTTTATTTTTTACCCATAATTATTAGGAATAGTTTGCGGATATGTCGTGTAGAATCTTCATAGTCTCAAATTCATCCGATCAGTGACAGGAACGTTAAATCGAAAAATTTGTTGTTTGCGAATCAAAACGTTGCACGTAGATATATTTGAGCTAATTAAGGAGCCAAAAATCTCTTCTCTGTTGGATGTATTTTTAAACATTTATTATAATATTATTTGATTGATATGTAGCCTAAGGTAGATGATAAGGTCATCAATTGATTGGTATCTAAGCAAGGTTTTCAAACATCAGTTTTTTTTAAAACAAATTTTAGGAATTTTACTTTTGGCTTCTTAATTCGCTCAATTAACCTCCTGTGGGTAAAAATCGATATCAGAAAAGAGAGAAAACTCATCGAGCAAAATTGATCGATATTTCGATTCGACGATAAACCAAAAATAAAAATAAAATTTTAATCCAGAAAATCACGTATGTAAAAATGTCCATCTCTGGAGATCGGCACTGATTGTAAAACGCGAATATTTTCGTCACGGCTATAACCGCGAAGTTCTCGTCGTTATTTTTTACTCATATATATATACATATATATTTATATTTATATATACATATATATATATATATATATGCGTATGTATGTATTTGTATATATAGATGTACGTATGTATTTGTATATATAGTGGGACTCCATTTTTCCACCACTTCGATTTTTTCCATTAGCAATCATTTTTTCCCCACTTTAATTATTCCGACCGTGAAAAGCGTGAAAATAACCGAAAAAGTCGAATCAAACAATTTTTCTGCGAGCAATCCACAGCTATCATTGACAAAAAAAAGACTGAAAATAAAAAAAAAGAGATGGATGATGGTTTAGTAGTACAATAGCAATAAATATCGATTTAAGGACGTCATACAATACTAATTATAGGCATACTTGAAAATAAACAAAAATACAAAAATTGAAAGTAAATTTGCCACCTCAATTATTATGTTTTTGGGAACTTTTATATATATATGCAGTTGTCATTGTTTCTCATACTGTAAAGTCACTCAATGCACTTTTAATCAAACTATTAAGGCTTCAGTATTGATACACTCGAACCGTTAGATACCCCTTAAATTGATTCCTCCAAGTGGTAGAAAAACGAGGCTTCACTGTAATTTATTTTGTGTATATATATACACACTTTCTCATAACGAATACAACACGAAGATCGAAGTATCGAAGATTGATAATCGTATTGGATTAAAAAATAAGTTTTAAAAAGTTTTTGAACAAAAAAATATCGTTAAATTCGACAGCGATCGGTACGGAAAAATCGTAAGCGGAAAACGTATATACGAGGTACATTATACATATACACATATAGATACACTCCGGCGCAGACTGCCACACACACGTCGATTGTTTTTTTTTTTTTTTTCTTACCAAAAGAATTCCTTATAATGATGAGATCGAGAGTGAGAACAATGGAGTTAATTGTTATACGTAATTATCATCATAACATTCGACGTCACATTTTTATCAATATTTTTTCGATCTTTTTCAATTTTTTTTCTTTCTTTTCTATTTTTCGTTTCACAATCCTTTTGTCGCGTACATTTTTGTTTTGTTTATTTTTTCTGTTGTTCTTACGATAATATTTTACCTTATCATATCTAACTATATCGAAGAAGAGAGACGAACGACGTGCGAGTATCTTAAAAGAGAGGCGATTGAGGAATCTCCTCCTCATCCTCTTCCTCGTCCTCGTCGTCCGTACCGGGCTCGACGAGGGAACGTGCGAATTCTGCAACAAAATAAAGCACGACGTTTTTGAATTTTTTGCAATTGTTTTTTTGAATTTTTTTTTTTTTTTCATTTCTTTATTTTTTCAACAATAATTTCGTAATCAAAATAGAGGAACATTTTAAAAAAAATGAAGAGTCGAAGAAAAATCTTTCGCTTACAAAAAATAATAAATAAATGAATAATAAATAAATATAAATAAATAAATTTTTCCATCTTTTTTTATATTTTTTTCAAACGATACTTTTGTTTCAAAGAAATGTTTTATTAAAAAAAACAACTCGCAACTTTTCTTTGCAACTTTGCAACTTCCTTCTTCACTGCTGCAGTAGCCATAAAAAGGATATGAATAAATGATGAATTAACGATCATGTTGTTATAGCCCGAAAGAAAAATGAGCGAAAGTAAATATGAGAGGAACGAACGCCGCGTCAGTGGGATCAGCGCGGAGTTAAAGTTTATTTTTTTCCAACGGAAGGAAATTTTTATTCCGTTGAAAAACGGAAAAGAAAAAAAATGAGGAAACATTTTTTCGAGGATTTTTCGAGAATGAAAAAACCGTTGGGTTCTTTTCATTTCCGGGGTAAAAAAAATAGGCAAACTCACCATAAAAGTCGATCCGCCCGTCACCATCCTCGTCGACTTCCTTGATCATGTCCTCGACTGGAATATCAACGGAATAATTGAGCTTAGGGTGGTGCATGCGGAACACGTTCGTGGATGGAAATCCTCCTCACCAACTTTTCTACCTTTTGCTACTTCGGTCTCTTTTTTTTCTAAAAACAAGCTAATTTTAGTGAAAACTTCGTTTGAATTTTTCCGACGTCTCTTCTGCTTTGCGATTCGTTGAAACACATTTTTTTGTCGACCCAATTCGTGGAATATTCATCACGCAAATTTCAATCACGAGAGAAAAATTGTTTTGGGAAATAATTTTCGGCAGTGAAAAGAAAAGTAGTTTGAATAGAAAAAAAAAATAGAAAAAGTCTGGATTTCTTAATAAAACAGTTTTTTTTTAATCAAAAGAAGGATTATTTTACAAATAAATTTTGAATACTTTTTTTATTTCGAATTTTACTTCATAGTCCCTTTCTTTTTAAAGAAGGGTTTTTTCTTAAGAAGTTTTTAAGGAACTTTTTGTTTTCAATCTTTTCGAAACAAATCACATTTGTTTTGATGAAAGGATTTCTTTTTTTCTTCAACAATTGTAAAAAAAATCCCCGTTTCAAAAAGAAAACGTTGCAATTAGTGCAATATCTATTTTTTGGATAAGCATATTTTTGAAACCAAAAATTCGAGTTTTACAAAAAAAATTTTCCTCATTCGAGGTTTTGAATATTCGAGAAAAATCGTCAGAAGTTCACATTTTTAGCCGATCATTGATCTGACTTGAAAGAGAATTGCGTTTAACTTTTAACTCAGGATTTGGACGAGAAAAATGATTTTCCTTTTTTCGTTGCATCGCAAAATTAAGACGCCTAAAAAATTCAATGTATTCCAAACTGGACGAGTACAGTTTTTCTGTCAGCTGATCGAAAGAAAGAGAGAGAGAGTTTTATCAACTAATTGAGAGAGAAGAAGACAGAAGAAAAGGGGAGACAATGCACCAAATTTTCCATTGTTGCAACGGATGCATAAATCGAAATGTCGAAACCGCCCATCGGACGATACCAATAACACGCAGCGCTTGTGGTCGCCCAGGCTCCTGGTCGAGATCACGGCAATTGGCCAATTGCCGATTCTCGATTCTCGTCCACAGCCTGATACTCCGGCTGATGTTCAAAATTGTTCGATTTTATCATTTTATCGAGACCAAAATCACGCGATACCGTATTCCGAAGGCTTTCGAAAATCAGGGAGTTTCGTACAACAGTTATCACGATGGTGACAGGAAGGGAAGGGAAAGAATTCTGATTCAGGAAAATTGATTGAACAAAAGAGAAAAAATTTAAAAACTTTTTCTTCTGAACAAATAATTTAATAAATTTTATTTTTAAAAAAAGATTGAAAAACAAATTTATATATCCATAATTAATAAATTTGTTTTTTTCGTATGAAAATGTAAATAATAAAATAAAGAATAACTAAAATAAAAATAATTTGAATTTTTAATAAAATAATAAGTAGATTTAAATGAAAATAAAATTAATATTAGGAATTAACAATTATTTTCATTAAACTAGGAAGTAATTACTATATCAATTATTGAAGAAAACAGTAGCTATCAATTATTGTCTTCATTATTTTAATTATTATAAAGTTATTGGAATTTGCTACAGGAGTGCCATTGCTTCTTTAAATATAACGAAAATTTTAATTTTTACTATTAATTTAATTTAAAAATTGAATATTAATTTAATTTTCAAAAATCATACAACAAGAATTTGAAAAATTATATCACCAATGATTCAATAATAGTAGATTAATAAATGCAAAAGGATTAGTAATTTAAATAACCTTGGGTAAAGAGATAGCCAAGTCGATAGTGGAAATTTTCATACATATTTATAGCATTTGGCTTCTATCGTGAAACTTTTTCAATCGTCGATGGACGATCATCGATATATAGTACTCGAATGCTCCGGCGTTATTGAAGGTCCTAACCAGGACTGAGAAAGCCTCACGATTATTCGATTCAGGTCGATTTCTATAAACTATTGTGTTATCCGAAGAACGGTCATGAATAATTATGCAAATCGCTATTCTCCCGGTAGATAAGGGGAGAGAGCGAGAGAGAAAGAGAGACAGAGGGAAGGGGAGAGAGAGAGCAACAGTGCAAAAGGCAGATCGAAGAGGCTTTCGAGACAACGAGATGCACGTGGCTTCGGAAATATATTTCCTCGCCCCGCAGCAACAAAGTACCCCCTCCCCCCACCACTCTCTCTCTCTCTCTCTCTCACCGTCTTTCTCTCTCGATCGTTCTCGTAATTGCGTTTCCGATTAGACTGCACGCCGTTTCCTGAACTCCTGTGGGATCCCATTTCTGTCTCTCTCTCTCTCTCTCTCTTTCCGCTCTAGGCATCACCCCTTTTCACGTTCCGTTAACCGCGCGAATGATGCGCAGATTTGAACCGATCGGATGCGCGAAGCGTGCAAATTCAGCGACGTGTTGCCTATTTCAGACGCTTGGTTTCTAATGAGACACTTTTGAGACTTTGAAGGTTAATAAGACCTTTTTTGTCCCGCATTAAAACGTTAGGTTGAAGGATAATTCAAAATTTCAAAAAATTGTACTCAAAGTTTTCGTCCCGCATTAAACGTTAGATTTAAGGATTATCAAAGTTTCCAAAAATTGTAATAAAAATTCTTTTTTGTTAAAGTTAATACTGTATTTTAAAATTTCGACAAACTGTTCTTCTTTTTTTTCAATTTCATGTTTTATTGTGAAAGTTTCTGACTGTGAAATTTTCTTTTTTTAATTTAATGTTTTATTGAGACATTTTCTTAAAATAAAGTGAAAGTAACACTCATTTTTGAAAACTGATACCTCATTAATACCTTTTAATATCAGCACAAAAAGAACCGTTGGAAAATAAAGCTCCATCAATATTTCTCCAGAAAAGATGTTTTTTTTTCTTTGTTTGGTGAAATTGGTGCAGCGATCGCGTGCAATTTCTCTAATCGAGATACCTCGCTGCTCTCACACAGGTTCACCATCGATTATAAAATAACACGGCCCTTCTTATCATTCATAGCTGGGCTCCTTATCCGTTCGCGTAAGACGAAGAAGCTATTTATCGGAAAGATAGTATCACGAAAACTCCTTTCTCCTCTACAGGGTGTCCCAAAATTCACGCGAAAAGTAATTTTGACTGTAAACACGGATTAATGAAAAATAATACATTTTTGTTACATACACTCTTTTCTGTACAAATTATCGACAAACTTTTTGCACAAATGTGGCTGAATTTTATAACACTCTGAAATTTTCATAAAATCTTCAAAAGCAGGATTCTACTTTAAATCTTTGAGAACAACATTTTTTTTGTTTTTTCGAAAGTTTGTATAATGAAGTATATTCGATCGGAAGACATTTAGTATGATGCAGGCATCGCTGAGTGAGTTAATTTTTTAAATGATTTTTTCATTACAAAAATATGCCAAAACTGCTAGACTGATTGTTATGAAATTTTAAGCAATTTGAAAGGTTGAATTTAAAGGTTAGAACAGGGTTAAATTTTGTTCTTTAAAGTCTAAGTCGCCATCTTGTCTTTTGTTTTGTTTTTTTTGGCAACGATTCATCACACAAATAACTCAAAACAAAAAATTTGACATACATTTTTGGGACACCCTTTATAAAAAAAAAGAGGTTAAGTTTCGACATAAACGCACTTTGGAGTAATAAAAAAAGCAACGTAAAACGCACGTAAAAAGATCGTGATATTGGGCAAGTGCGAGCTCGTATACCGATAGAACATTTTCATGTAATTTGAAAGACACTTGGGAATACCGATAGCTTCCAGACTACAATCAGCACTTGCTCGTAAATAAAACTCACGCGAAAAAAAAACAAAAAAAAACAATACAAAAATATGGACGAATTCGCATATGAACGAAAATAGACATAAAGGATGTCAGGGGTGAGAGAAAAACGTGTTGAAAATACAGAGGGTCTCGGAATGAAAGAAGCGGGAAATTCAGTGTTGACACTCACTCTCCTCCTCGGATAAATCCTCCCCCAGACACTGGAGAACCGCTCGGAGATCCGATGCCGTGATGTACCCGCGGTTGTGCTTATCAAACACCTGAAACATCCATAAATACTCAATCGATCTTTACCTAGCGATGAACAACTTTTTTACGATTTCCGAAAAAAAAAACACACACACACACACACACATTTTTCTCTCCGATACCTGAAAGAATTTTTATTTATGGAACTGACATAAAAGAATTTTTATATCCAGAACCTGGAGAAATAAGTTTTTATTTTCAGGACTTTAAAAAAAAGATTTTTATTTCCAGGATCTGGAAAAAAGGTTTTATTTTCACGAACTGTGAATAAATATGTTTATTTCAAGGAAGTAGAAAAAAATAAGTTCCAGACTTTGGACCAAACAAATTTTATGTCCGTTTCTAAGAAACAAAAAAAAATACCTTCATTTCAAAGAACTGGAAAAAAAAACATTGTTATTTTCAATAACTGAGCAAAAATGGGAACATTTTCTGGAAGTTCAATAAATGGAAATTAAATATTGGACTTCCAATTACCTTCGATTTATTGAAGGTTCAGTTAATGATGAAAGAATACTATTTCAGGCAATTTGTTTATTGTTTAAAAATTTTAAAAAACGATTGTGTCAAACTACGTGGGTTGATGGATTGTTCAATACTATATTCAACGCCCTCGGAAGCTTTTACAGTTCTGTTCGTTTAACACCACACTTGTTACTTCACGGCAAGTCCTTGGAAATCCTCCTGGAGTGCTGCCACAGAAGCACTCTCACCTAATTCACAGAGAAACCTTCACCGATAAGGGTGGCTGTGTTCGTACTGAGTTCCAATTAAAAGCATTGCTATCGTGACAACACGAATTTATCGTCAATGAAAAACAAAACGAACTATCAACATTTTCCGTTGGGCCTCTAACTTTTGGATCGCCCTTCTTTTCCTTGATTTACTTTTCGTTTATTCTATTGTCCGTATTTCTATCATTGTATTTTATGGTAAAATATATTTATTTTGTATTTCTTAATTTAAATAAATGCATTCGAATAAAAGTGAGGAATATTAAATAGTAAAATAAAAACAGTTGAATAAACAAACAATGATTCAACTTGAAAAATTAAAATAATTAAACGAAAACTTAAACATTTTCCTCAAATTCTATTAAATACATTTGCTTTCACCTCGAATAATTTACAATGATAAAAATAATGACAATAGAATAAAGGAATAGTAAATAAACTTAAAAATAAATATATTCGTTTATTTTCAAGTTGTATAATTATTAAGTTTATTAATTTAATTTTTTTCCTTTACTATTTATTAATGACTGTTTCTCATCGTTATTTGTTCGTAAAATTTTTTATATCAAATAAAATTATGCAAACGGGACTCGTTTCGACCTGAAAGCACGGCATATAAAAAAAAAGACTTTTCAGTGCAAATATTTTAGCAGTAAAAATTGCTTACTTTATTTATCGGTTTATTTATTGGTTGGAGGAAATAGCGATCCACTGCATGAATTTTTCCATGACCATTCCAGTTTTACACCGTGTACGGGAAGCTCAGACGCTCGCATATAAATTCTCAATGCTATTTCGTATTCATAGAGTATAATACGCTCCTCTCCGTAAACACGTACGCCGTTTCAATACGGATCTCGTCGTTTTGCCACGATACATAACTCCCCCGGCATGGGGAAATTGGAAACATCGGGAGGGCAAAAATATACACGAAAGCAGTACTTGTTCCTCTCGTAGGTACTCGATGCATGGGCACAGCTTGAAAACTCACGACTTGGATTTCCTACCCCGTCAGCTGAATATTTCCATGCCCAATTTATCGAACCGCCAAGATTTTTCGAAACCAAAAAAAAAAAAACCATAATTCTATGAATTTTCATGAAAAATATTTTTAATTCAATTAAAAATCTTCCCTCCTGCGTTTCTGTTTCGTGCAAATCTTCCCACCGCTCTTCTATTCGTGATGAAAAAAAAAGAAGGGGTGGTTCACCCCTAAATTTTTAGAATGCAAACCTCATCAGTTTTTTTACTTTCTAGAAGAAAGATTTTTTTGTATTTTAGCCTCGTTTCTTCATTGATAAAATTAGAAAACCATCCCTCCGATCGAACTTCTCACGAGGGGTGGTTTCATCCCTTGAATCGCTTTTTCAATGTGGAGGTTAAGTGTCTAATATTTTTTCTATGCAACAGAAATAGCGATGAAATAGGGTTGCAGAAAAAAAATATTAGACACTTAACCTCTACATTGAAAAAGCGATTCAAGGGATGAAACCACCCCTTGGAAGGGATCTGATCGCAGAAATGGTTTTCCAATTTCACTCGTCAAGAAACGAAGTAAAAATAACAAAATTTCTTTACCAGAAGGAATAAAAATGATGAGGGTTGCACTTTGAAAATTCGGGAATAAACTACCCCTTTTTTTACATCACGAATACAGAAGGAGTGGTAAAATATTAATAAAACATATATTTTTTTTTAATTTTCAAAATGAAAAAATTGATTGAATTTTACGTTTTTTAGCAGTTTTTCGACGACGAGATTGGAGGGTAACTCAGCCCTATTTTGATTTTACTTAGTGCATTTTTTTAACGTGCGAACATTTTTAACTGATAAAAACTTTTTGTTTGGGTTCGTTCAGAATATCTTAGAAGGTGAACTTGAGGGTGAAATTCACTTCTTCAGTTCCTTTTTTTCGAAAATCTTCCTCATGCAAAACTGCAATTCTCGAAATAATTTTCTTCTGAAAATTGATCAAACGCTTTAAGATGACTTTGCTTTGGAAACTCTTGAGCGAGTTTAATTAACAACTCGTCTATAGACTGGTACGTACGGAATTCCGATCGGATCGTTACAAGTTCAGGAAGCGGGCAAAAAAAAGCTTAGATTAATGAGCAAAAACCGTCTTGTTATTATTCTAGAGAACCAAAAGTGATGCAGTGCTAGTTATAGAAAGAAAAAAAAATTTCTTTTGTTCGTACAGTTTATTCCTCTCTTTTTTCCCAACGAATTAGGAATTCGTCGTTTGGATTCACTGATCTTTTCCTAGCTCATTTTTATGCTACTTTGAAAAATTTCAACTTTTTTATAATTTTAGTTGTCGATCTCTGACAAGGATTCTATAAAACACCTCAATTGATTGTTCAAACTCGATGTGAGAAAAGTAACCACAATCTGGCTTTGATTTTGAATAACAAAAAAAAAGTTTTAACCCAAACAATCGCAAATAAAAATCTGGATGTATAAAAACGTGTTTTATATTTTTGATCTGATGAATAAATATTTTAGCCGAGAGTAATATCGAACGTTCACTGTAAACGTCAATATAATAAATATGCAAATATTAAAAATATAAATATCATTAATCACTTACCAATAACTATTAATTATAAATATTAATTATAATAAATTACCGATAAAATCATAAAAACAAATTAATATTTCGAAAAATATAATATCAAAATAATAAATACTTTCCCTTCTAAACAATACATGATTTCAACTAAAAAGTAATTATTTATAACAATAAAACAACGTATCAATTAAATACAAAAATCGAAAAAAAAATCGTTAAACAATTAAAACAGATATCGTCGGTATAAACTTCAATTATTATTCCAACAGTTACTAAAATTTAATTAATTATCAAACGATCTATTCGTGCAGCTAAACATGCACGAAACTATCAAGAATGATAAATCTTCGTTTCCCCCCTCTTTCCTCCCGATTTCGGATGAACTTTTCGTAATCCATAAATAAAGTAAAACCTTAAAAATTATTCGATTTTTCGTCGTATTCAAACATATCGCAAATCGATCAGATGTTTCCCTCTCGTTTGACATTAGCGATTGCAAATAGCAGATTGCAATCGAGCACGAAAGCAACGTAATTATCGAACGATTTACCGGTTGACCATCCGATCGATTATTTCGTCAATTACGCCCATCCACATCCCTATATCCATCCACATATCCCTCCCACCCCCACCTCCAACGCCGTATCGTTCTCTCACTCATGCACGTCCTTCGACCTCGCCACGAGCTTGTTCTCCAGTAAAATGCATTTATCTGTCGGGATGATGCACTTGCGAGCAAATGCACGTGTGGATTTGGTCCAGTGACTGTACTATTATCTTCTATAACGGATCAACACCTGTCATCAACATTAATTTTCATTCTACGTCTTTTTAAATGCATAAAGACACACAAATACACGTACAAAAACGTATGTGTATACAGATATATAAAAGGGCGGATTATTTCGAAGACGTTTGATTTCGAGGACCTTCACGTCACGACAAAAGTCTTGGTGACACGCCAAACATCTTTCTGGAACGTCGGTTAACGGAATGACGAACACGCTGGAAACTTTCAACGAGGTCCCTCGTTACGTCGGTAGTGACAATTTTGGAGTTTTGCGATGCGAGTAACTACCGACGTATGGTGCACTTCGCAACCGTATTCGACCACGAACTTTTCGGGCGAAGAATCGAGGCAGAATTGTCGAGCTCTGAGGGTGACCGCGCGTGTGTGTGTATGTATTTTTTTTTGTTTGAAAACTATTAGAAGGGTCTATTTAATCGGAAATTTTCTACTGATTACGAATATGCCCGAGTTTTTGCTGAAAGTGCAAAATTAGACTGGGAAAATGGGAAAAATTCTTTCTAGAATATTTTTTTGACATTTTTCCCTCGGAATTTTGGGTTTTCGGGAAAATGAATGGTATATTCGTGTTCAGGGGACAAAATTACATCGAAATGGACCATTTAAAAAAATATTAAAAATCAAAAAATTTTTTCGATTTTCGGGCAAAATAAGTTTTTTGACTAAATCATCGATAACTTTTTTCCCTTTAGGATTTGCTGCTCCACTCTGTGCTCAATCTCTTCGTTATGACTTTCTCGTCAAAATGCTTTTTTGATCATTAAAATCCGATGATTTTTCGATTTTTGGCAGAATTTCAAAGTTGGACCATCGATTTTTGCAAATTTTTCCATACATAC
>JAPYZI010001716.1:0-30549 GCA_030523105.1 Ophioninae sp. A BG-2022a
CTAGTAATAATCGCCTTTACTGTTGGTTTAACTTGAAAAGTATGTATTTCACAGCGATTCCCGCTTAGGGGGATCAACTCGTACTACTTTCCCCTACTTCCTTCTAACATTAATAACAACGACTATAACGTTTATCTAAGCAATAACAACGGGCATTTCGGAATATTAAAAATCGAAAGAGTAACAATTATCATAGTGACCTGAAATGATGATAATGACGATCGCGACGTCTTCAATTAATTTACGGTTGTTATTGACGGTTATTGGGAAAAGTATTATTTTTATTTATTATTTTTTATTATTGATTGCTTCCTAATTGTTACGCGCGGTTAACGCTTTTTACCTGTTCCTTTACTGTTCACACTTTCCTCATTTCTTCCCTGTCCCGCCATCTTTCTTCCCTGTTTCACCGTAACTTCCCTGTTTCGATACTCCATCAGAACCTAACCTCAATTGCAGCCACAGCCGACTCGCGCTACTCCGCTGGTGCCCATGGTACTTAACTTCAGTGACAACCCTAGCCGCACTCCGACCACCCAGCCATCAGCGTCAGTTTTATCGTGAAAAGTATTATTACGATCATTACAGTTGTAAAAACTACAATAATTATGAAAATACGAGCAACTGTCGTATTTGACGATTACAGTAAAAATAATCGCAATTACAACTGCGGTAACAAGTACTACTAATAATCGTTGCAAAATAAGTGAAAATAAGAGCAGCAATGATAATAACAATAACGATATAACGACTCAAACAGGAATTTACAGGATATCGAAAAGTCGTCGTTCGGCGTTTTCGTCGTTCACTGAATAAGTAGCCTTGACACTGGCGTCTACTTGGTGCGGTGACCGCTTAGCCAGTCAAACCGATTTCTCTGAGAATATGATTCCAAAGTGGACATCCTTCAACAAGAAGCTTGTGTACCAATAGATCAGGGTAATATAAGGCCGTTTACACTGATTTCCCTAGTTTTTCCTAGTTTCCCCGTGACCTTGAAAAATAGATTATCAATCGTGAACGAGGTTCATGGGTGGGCTACTGATGAGTATAAAAGTAGGGTTAAAGCGGACAGTCGGGAACAGGTAAAAAGTGCAAACAGCGTCCGTGAGAAAGAACCCAATAAAAAAAAAAGATTGAACGTCATTGTTTTGATGACAATAGCGATAACAATAAATCGTAACGAAAAAAAAAAAACTTCGGGTCGTAACTAAGAACAACGACGATCAATCGTCATCTCCGTGCAATCGTTTTTAACCCCCCCTCCCACCCCAAGAAAACTTTCGTGTTGGACCCTTGTTATTTTTGCTCGTTTTAGTAACATTTTTCTTTCTTACTCGCACGGAGATTTGTGCCCGGTTATTTTACGGTCCTCGGGTTTGTTCGCGGGGTGGCACCTCCGAGCTGGCTAAGAAAAAGATGTAAAAGAAATCTGGTAGACGCGACGGGGAAGGGGGTAGTGTATATGGAGGGGGAATGCTATACTCCGGGGACCGGAGATAATATCGAGAAGACATTGGACCCGCTGGGAGATTTACGCATCGACGACGGGGGGGCCATGCACACATACGTAACGATTCCAATTCCCGAATATCGCGTGCCATTCATACGCAAATATTACGGGAGGGCTCGTGATGGCGAATAAAAAGATAACAATTATTTGAGATACATAAGAAAGAAGCGGAGGAATCGTATAATCTTTCTGGCTGTCACGGTGTCACAAGCAACGACGCGTTACCAGATCCATTATAGTTTTCGATAGCGAACAAATCGCCAAGCACACCGAGACACGTCTGACCTTCATATCTATCAAAAACGAACTAAATATTCAAAATAGCTGTTAACGTCAACATATGTTAGGAACATGTGTACCAACGTAACAAAAACATCGATAATCGAACACAGACCGCGAAATTCGAAGTCACCTTACTTCACGTTTCGGTAAAATAAGCGTTTCGGTTTGTTTGGGTTTATTTGGTTTCTTTGTTTGGGTTTAATTCGGCTTGTTTGGTTCTTACACCAAACCCAAACAAACGTTTACAAACGTAAACCGTTTGTTTTTCGTTATCTTCGCGCCGCGCCAGCTTCCGGTATCGCTGTATCAATCGCGAGTGGCTTTTTTTTTACTTTGAGAATGGAGAATTTGATGGGAGAAATTAAAGGGGCGGGAAGGGGATGTGCTCGTTGAAGAAACGAGGCGAGATCCGTTCGTCGACTTGACTACTGATGAGGACTTCCGGCGCACAACCGCGTGCTCCTCGTCCCGGTACGAAATAGCCGGAAGTCTCGCGCACGGTACGACCCGCTCGTACGCCGTCTGTTGGGAAACTTCGCTGGTGCAATCGCGTTGTATAATGAGCCTAAACGATGCTAACGCAGACACATGCGAGAGTGCAACCCGTGTACCGGCATACTCGGAATTACCACTCCGAACGAGCGCTCAATTTATTGTATTTATCAACGATTAAAGTACAATTTAAGAAATTCCTGTTCGTGAAGCAAAACCGAAATGTTTTAGGAGTCTCGTGCGTTTCGTCGATTTATCTGACGGAATACAGGTTATGTTTTTTAACGTTGGGGAAAACTACGAAACCAAAATTTCGATGAGTTCCGCCGAATCGTAAAAAGTGAAAAGAAAATACGAGCGTTTGAACAAAGTTTGGTCAGGAATAATCGTAAAGTTACCGTTGATATCTCTTGGCTATTAATCAGGGGTTTAACCCTGTTTGACACCCCTGAATTTTCTTCAGCGTTCGTTATTCTTTTATTACGGAATATTTTATTTTATGTGTTATTTAATTCTGTATTTCTTTAGTTATTTATTTTCCATCTTTGCAAAATGTATTTTTTTAGCGGTTGAAATCAGAAGAATTTGAAAGAATAGCTGTTGACAGTTTTATGAATAAATTTTGAACGATAAAATAAGATAATTGAAAAATCGCTTGGATACTTTTTTGCATGTACATTAACAAAGTCGTGTACTAAATTGTATTTAAAATATAGACAATTAAAACCGCCAGAAACGATCTCGTGAAAGACCTTGTCGGTAAAAAAAAACTTTTTTTCTGTTTGAAAGCTATAACGTTGGCTAAGGGTTGATGAAGCTCATTTGTTATCGTGTTTTAATCGTGAAAAAAATAGATGAGGAATTTTTCAATTTTTCGAGCATAAAATGCATCGCTATTGTTAATAATTAACGAATAAAAAGTCAAGACTAAATCGCTCGGGAGGGCTCTCCGTAAATACATACACGTTTGAAAACCAATCGGACAAACAGTGTCAAAAAATGACCGTTACGATCGAACGATGCGAGCACTTCACAAGGACATTTTTCCAAACACGTTTACCATCCATCAACGATCGTCCACTTCTTTCTAATAAAAAAAAAAATCTAGAGGCAAAATATAAATACTCTCAATTCGACCTTTCTTGCTCATTCCTGGAATCCGTGAATTTCCCGATTTAGACGCACGCTACCTTATCCTCGGGCCGCGCTATTTTTCGCGAAGAACACACGCAGGACGAAAGAGTACGCGAGGTGAGAAGCGCAAACGTGCAAAAAAAAAAAAACAAAGAAACAAAACGAAAAGAGAGCCCTCTTCGCGTCCGCTCTATTTTCGGGTCTTTTGATCCCAGCGCGACGTTCGCAAGTTCCTCCTCTACGTACCCCCAATGCAAATATATCCCTCTACCGGGCTTCATTTTTGCTTCTCGATTTCTCGCCGCTACGCGTCGCTCGGGAGTTACGACAGTGGTGTCGAAGGAAATGGCGTATTGCCTTTGTAGTTGCTATATGCAGGGCCACTTCAAAAGATATCCCTCGCGATTCGTACAAACGTACGCACGACAAAGTTGACGAAGTGTACTTGGTCGAAAAACAACCAAAATAAGGTACAATTGAGTCTTGGTTTCGAGAGGCCCGGGACGCATTTCGTTTTTTGGTTATTTTCTCTGCGGCAAGAACCCGAACGAAAACAAAAAGGATAGAATGTGTGCAAGCGCGATTTGTCAGCGAAAAAAAAAGAGATGATACGTATGAACGTTACAGAGCTTCAAATAAATGAAACGATAGAGCACGTAGTCGCGCGGGCTGGAGACGACTCATTGAATTCGTGATGAGATGCGTAAACAAGCGTTGCGAGTGCCAAGGAAATAACGCTGGGTGTCCGTGGATGCTTACCCAAGTTGACTCTTCTTGCTCTTTTTTATAGGCAGCTCTCTCTCGCTCTTTTTCCCCTTCCACTCTCCATTACTCATCAAGACCTATTCGAAGAGCCCTCCCGATTGACATTCAGCCCGAACAACAGGATATTGCTCCAACCCCGGTAGAGCGTGACTGAATTCTTCAAAACGTCCCAACGCCCGCCCCTCCCCTTCGAATGATACAAACTTTGAACGTATTTCTCGAAACAGCGAGATTAAGACAGATTTACGTTTACGTATGTCAATTATTTCGATTTCGTTCTCATCGCACGCAAACATTATTTTTTTTTTCTTCAGATCTCCATAGTGGCTCTGGGTGCTGAGGCAAAAGCGCGGGAAAACGCCACCCAACACCTCCATGAGTTTTGCTCAAGCGAATTGGTAAGGAACATTAAGAATGGAAAGAAAATTTTAAAAAAATGGAGGACGGGAAGGGAGATCTTTTAAACGTCCTTTTGTCGAAGTGCGCGCAAGCCCTCTCCTCGATCCCATCAATTTCGATCCTTTCTCCGATCCCACAATGCAAATGGACACCATCTTTTAGCCTCCGTGAAAGCCTCGGAGGTATCGATCCGCATAAAAGAGTTTCCGATTTCATTGTAACGGCGATATTCTTTTTCAGACGGAATTTTGGACCTGCGTGAACTCAACTTTGAACGGTAGGGGAACAAAATACACGTACACTGTTTGATCGTAATTACATAACCTATAAGTGTACACGGATTTCCATCTTTGTTTCGCAGAGGCGAAAAAGAACGAGCATTGGGTGGGGCGAGGCTGTTGTCACTTGGCCCAATATCCGATATGTCGATCGACCTGCGCCCTGGCGGGCTCGCAACGCGATCTCACCGGCTCTTGTCGTTCGAGCGACGAACCTGAATTTTACGCCTGCCTCGAGAGACGCGAAGACGGCGAACGTTGCTGCAATAACGTCGCTAATGCCACTTGTCGAGTCGTCTGCAGGGACATTTTCCATCGACCCGGCAAACAATCGAGCCTTAAACTCTACAGCAGCAAAGGGTGCTTTCATCAAGTACCCAAGTGCCTAAAAAATGTCGCTGAGTCCGGCGGGAGCGCTGAAAATCCACGACAATGTAATATCACGATTATAATTATAAGAATGAGACCTGCAATAACAGTAATGCTAGAAATGATTATCATAGTAGTAACAATAAAGATATCGATTCGTGCAACAGTAATCGTGATAGGAGTTACAGTCTGTTCGCCAAAAGCCTGAACGGCTAAACTCAGAAACTACTTGGGAGAAAACATTAAAAAAAAACATTTACATCCTGCCTGATGTAAACCATTAATGACACAATCTAGAACTCCTCTAGAAAACCGTGTTTACGAGATGTTTCACGGTCCGTTGAATTAGTCCATTTGGGTGGGTGGATCAAGTATTGGAGGTGGGAGAATATGTTCAAAAAGACGAATAATGAAAAATCACTTTCATCAAAGTCAGATTTTTTCAATGTTTTCTTCGGACGTACACGATCGTCCATTTGGCGATAACTATCGCGTTCTCCATGATGAATCTGGGTGGAACGGCTAGTTGAAAAAGAAGTGTTCGTACGCGCTATCGTCGAGCAAACTGTAACTCATCACTCCTGTCTCTTTCTCGCAAAAAGAAGACACGCGTACGTCATCTCAGCGATGTCTGACACTTTTCTCTTTTGTGTTCCACAGATTTGCATTGTTGCGAGAAAGCGATGACCCGGGGCTGTCTCGAAGCCTGTAGAAAAACTTTTTACACTGCGACTACGGTATCGGACATTTTGGACGAGCTAGGGGAGAAGTGTCAACCGATATTGCCACAATTGCCGCTTTGGAGTTGCCTGCTCCAGTCGTCGGGTGAAAAGGCGCCACGGTTGCCCCTCGACATAGGCAAACTCACGTGCTGCTCGAAGGCATCGAATTCAACGTGCCGCGATCTCTGCTGGCAAGCCTTTCAAGCGGATTGGGGCGAAGCGTGGACTCTACTCGAGTCCAGTTGCCTCGCGTCCGGTGGAGAGGACGAGCTACGCAGATGCCTCGAGGATACCGACGAACCTTGCGAAATTGGATGTTCGGGGTTGGATTATTGCGCTCGATACAATTACAGGCCGACGAATCTTTTCCGGTGAGTACGGGCGGGCCCGCTAAGCTTAAAGATGATAGCTGAAGAATGAGTGTTGATTACAAAAAGTATTTATTCATGAGACGTTCGTCTCGAAACTAATTCAGAGCTTCGTGATGTTTCGCTGCATTTTTTTCACTAAACAAAACTTAATCAATTTGAGGGTATTTTTTAAATCGAAAAATTTACGATTGGGGGCAGACCTGTCAGCCGTTGATTGTCAAGTATTGTACTTTCTCTTCAGAACGTGTTCGGTAGCATCGGACGACGCAGCTGAGAGGGAATACGGTTACTGGTCTCGCGGTGGAATAATCCGCGGACTGAGCGTGCCGGTCCGCGCGCATCCTTCGTGTCCAGCCGAATCATTACGAGCCGCTTCTTGTCTGCTTCAACTGCGGCCGTGCGAGTCGAGAGTTCACGAGACGCGTCTTTGCCGCGACGATTGTTTGGAGTTGATGTCGAGTTGCGTCGACTGGTCGACGGTCACGGGTCCATACACGGCCTCGACTCTCTGCTCGAAATTGTCGCCCGGCAATCCTGGCACCCCGTGCGTCTCGTTGAAGCCTTTCCTCGAGGATCCGAGCGAATTCGAGCGCGCACCACCGCCGATGGAGGATATCTCGACACCGTGCAGCAGCAATCCTTGCCCGGCCGGCAAGATCTGCATCATCGAGGCGAATCGAAGCGAGCAGGGCTCGTATAGGTGCGAGCACGCGTGCAGCCTCGGTGAAATGTCACGTCAGATGGTCCCGGTGCGCACGTGGATTCAAATACCGCGCGAGGACGAGCAACGTCTCGGAAGTCTGGCCGGTTGTCATCGCATATGCCAGTGCACCACGTCTCGTGGCCTGGACAAGTGTCGGGATTTGAATTGCTTCAATTCGGACTCTTGCTGGGTCCAGGATCGTTTCGTGGCCCATCGAGCGGCGTTCTATCTCGGTTGCAATCCGTGCAACTGTTTCGAGGGCGAGGTGACGTGTTCGCGCAAGACCTGCGGCGAGATAAGACCACCGGCGCTGCCGTGCGATTGTCCGCTTCATTATGTTCCCGTTTGCGGTCGTCTCGGCGTCACATTCGCCTCGGCTTGCCTTGCCAAGTGCTCGGGCATGTCGGCCAACGAGATGGAATACGGAAGTTGCTCGACCAAAGACCCGTGCGCCAACAATCCGTGTCCCAGGGCCGAGAAATGTATTCCACGCCCGAGAGTTTGTCTCTCACCGGTACAGAAGCCCTGCAAGCAGTATCATTGCGTACCGATCGATTGCGATCCCTCGGCCCCCCAGAACACCACGTTTGGACCCGTCTGCGATCGCGAGAACCGCGAACATCGTACTGTTTGCGAGCTTGTGCACTCGGGCGCTAGTCTCGCTTACAGGGGATCCTGTCTCAACGGATGCAGCTTACGAGGACCCGTCTGCGGTATCAACGGCGAAGTCTACGCGACCGAATGCGCAGCCTGGGCAGCCAAGACCGTGGTCGATTACGCGGGACCTTGCGTAGCCGTTGGATTGATCAGCGAAGAGGCGGCGGCTCGATGCGGCGATGCCGTCCAGTGTCCCCCGCTGCAAATCCCGAATTGCATCGGCGCCACGCCGCCCGGAGCTTGCTGTCCTGTTTGTGGTGGCGCCGCGAGATTCTTCTACTCCAGGAAACAGGTTGGATCGACCTTACTTTCCTTAGTGTCGGACTCGCCAGAGGCTCACTCAACGCTTCGATGAAAACGTCACACGACTGCAACATTGTTAATACTGGATCTTCGATTGATCGATTCCTTCTTTCTGCTTTCAGCTCGATCGAATCTTCTACGTGATGAACGAGGAAGCAGACAAGGAAGCGGTAACGCTCGACAGCCTGTTGACCGCCCTCTCCAGACACGTACAAGTCGCGGAGTGCGCTCTCCGAGGCACCGTTACACCCGAGGGTGATATCTTCGTCGTTATCCAGCCGGTACCGAAGAAACCCTCGACCCTTCAGCTTCGCGCATGCATCGCGGAAATGGAGAAAATTGTTGCCAGAATATCGGAGAGAAGCCCGAGAATCGTGGCCGAGGTACCCCTCGCTGCCCTGACTAGAGCCGAAATTGCTCACGCGCGTATTTCTGGTGCTACTACCACGAAAGGATTTACACTAATTTTCTGTTGCGTTACGATTCTAACGGTTTTCACTACGATCACTTGATTTTCGCAATCTCAATGGAAATGCGCGAAGGAATTGATCTACAAAATCTTCGATGCTGAACCTCGCGACAATTCTTGCACGGGGTCCTCAAAGATCGCTGGATAAAAAGTCAATTTCGCGCGGTGACTGCAACTCCTAGGTAGAATTGATTCGCGATTTCGCCTCGTTTGCCAATGAAGGCACTTTGCGGTCTCGGAACAACGGGAATAAGCCTGCAAGATAGTTCTCCTCACTTTTTTTTGTTATTCTCTCCTTGATTTCAATGATTCAATTTTATCAAAATTTCTATTCATTCGATTCAATTCTTTTTATAAAAAGTTCCAAAAACTTTTCATGGAGTTCTCCGCAGGCGAAATCGTGTATCGTCTCGTTTACAGAATATACGCACTGTTTTCATCGTCACGTGAAAAAATGACGAGCATTACAGAGTCTCGCAGCGAAAAATCGGAAGATTGGAAATTTGTGTGCCAGAGATCGATTTGCATTAACAATGTCAGGTGCGAGTGCCTACGACCAGCAATTACGTGTTCATTACGCCATTACTGAAGCGCCAAACGCTCAAGACTGTGATTATTCTAGTGCGTAAGTTAAAGAAAAATAAGCCAAAGATAGTTAGGCAAGAGTAAACGATAAAGCGAACGGCGATTCAGCCGCGAGAAAACGAAACGGGCAATCGAGCTCTTTATAAATTGTACATAATAAAATAATTGAGGTTCCAATAGAAGATTTTGGTTTTACGCCTTCCGTATCACCCTCGTGTAATAAAAACCTGTTACAACGAACCGTCGCAAAAGCAACAAAGAACAAGTTACAAAGTATACAGAATTCGTTATCAATCGTACATGTAGAAATGAAGAGTTCGTTTCTTTGTCGTTATAATATGTGTGTATGTGTGTGTGATGATAATTTACAAAACTTTGTAACGTGCACGTGATCCGGCATGTGTACCCGAGGATTGCAACTTAATCAGTTCTTCCTTGATGAGCCTCGAGACTTCGGCCTTTGCCTTACTGACCGCCAATTCGCTTGTAGACTCAATCGCTAGGTACAATTTGCGTTCGCCTTCCGGCGGCGTTTTTCCGGTTGCTATGTAAGTACCGCGTACAGTTAACCCGGCCTCCGAGTACTCTGATATCTGCGCGAGAGCTTCCTTGCTCGTAACTCGCCATCTTGCCTGTTGGGGAAAATCGTTGATCTCCAGTTCCTCCTCGTATTTGCGGAACGTTTGTTCGCCCGCTTCGCCCTCGCCCTCCACAAGATCCTCTTCCCTCGGCTGGTAATTCAATTTCGTGTTAAGCTTCGCGGCTAATTGTTCGGCGACGGTTTTAGCCTGAAACAAAGAAAACATTGATTTCGAGAGTTACGAGCCCTGAAGCAAATAAAGTAAACTCAGATTTTGATAACTCAAAATCCACGTTTATTTTTTTCTCTCTTTCCTTTCTCTCCTGTTTGGGGAAATACGCTACTGTGGTTAAAGCAACTGGCGTGCACTAGACCTTGATTTTTAATTAAGCCAAACGGAGTTTCCGTTTTATTCACCCAAGAGAGTTGAGAAAGCAAAATAGACACAGTAAAATTTGATTAGCGTCAATGAGTACCGAATGAGGAAATTTTTTGGCCAGCTTTTTAAACTTCATCGAGAAAAATAATGAGGTTATTACCGTAATGAGATTGGTAGGGCCGGCGCCTTTGAGTATTGCTTCGGCAGCTTGTTGCGTAGCGCCTTTAGCCTCTGCGCCCAAATTTTTCGCGATATTTATTTTGGAGGCGAGTCTACGGGCCAACTCGAGTTTATCGGTGGCGCTTGGAACCGGTTGGCCGGTGATGGCAGTGGTTGTTGTAGCCGTTGCGTTTACGTTCCCGGTGACCGAAGGCCTGGAGATCTCTCTGACCGTTCTTTTGGGGGCGAGCATGCTCTCGATTTGCTGATCGATGTCGTTCTCGATATCCTCGTCGTCAGAATCCTGAAGTCCGAGGGCGGCTTTCTGAAATTTCTTCTTCTCGTTCGCTAGCGCGGCCTCGGATTCGTCGAATTTGAAGCCTTTTCCGGAGAAGCCACCGCCCGTGTGTACCTTTTTGCCATCGGCGGCTTGTCGCGTCTTATAGC
Source organism: Ophioninae sp. A BG-2022a (assembly GCA_030523105.1). Taxonomy (NCBI): domain Eukaryota; kingdom Metazoa; phylum Arthropoda; class Insecta; order Hymenoptera; family Ichneumonidae; species Ophioninae sp. A BG-2022a. The sequence goes on from JAPYZI010001716.1 coordinate 10,608, forward strand.
CTTCCCACAATTGTCTCAGGGCATCGGGAACCACGACACCAGCTAACTCGTGGGCACGAAGTATGTCACCCGAGTAACGCTCTTGCTCGGGTGTGATGAAGGTATAAGCGTATCCCTTATTGCCAGCGCGACCGGTTCTTCCGCAACGATGCACGTAGTCCTCATAGTGATTCGGACAATCGTAATTGACGACGAGAACGAGTTGCTTAACATCGAGCCCGCGTGCGGCGACCGACGTGGCCACGAGGATTTTCGTTCGTCCAGCCTTGAAATCTATCATGGTCGAGTCTCGGTCGCACTGATCTATTCCACCGTGCAACGACATACACGAGTACGAAGCTTTCATGAGATCCTTCAAGAGAGTGTCCGCGTTCTCCTGCTTATCGACGAATATTATTGTTGAGCCCTTGTCCTGATAGTGACCAAGAATTTCCAGCAGTTTATAAAACTTTTGATCCTCCTCGAGCACTACAACGTGCTGTTCCACCTCTTTGCACACCACCGAACGTCCGCCAACCTGAACCTCGACCGGTCTCGTGAGTATGCGACGCGCGAGCGCTTCCATCTGTCGCGGAAAGGTCGCGCTGAAGAGAACAGTCTGACGATCCGGTCGTACGTTTTCCATTATTCTCATCACCTGAGGCTCGAAGCCCATGTCGAACATGCGATCCGCCTCGTCGAGAACCACGTATGTGACGCGACGAAGATTCGTAACTCGACCGCTGTTTGCAGCGAGCATGTCGATCATTCGACCCGGTGTACACACTATGATCTCTGCGCCCCTCTTCAATTCGGCAATTTGCTCGGATATGCCGGTGCCCCCGTAAACGCAAACGTGCGACAAGCCCAACGACTTCGTGAATTTCTTCGAGTCCCTGCCGATTTGCATGCAGAGCTCGCGCGTCGGAGTCATTATCAATGCTATCGGACCGTCCCCGTCGACCAACGGTGTTTGGTCGAGAATGTGGCGGAACATTGGCAGTAGAAACGCCAGTGTCTTGCCACTTCCGGTTTTCGCTATACCGATCAAATCCCTACCGGACATTATCGCCGGTATCGCCTGACATTGAATCGGTGTTGGTTTCTCGTAACCTAGTTTCTTCAACACCTCGAGCTCTTTCTTCGTGACGCCGCATTGGGCCCATGATTTGATCGGCTTTGGACAACCTTTGCCCTTTACGCGGATTCCCTCCAGTTCCTCCTTGTACAATTCAACCTCTTCGGGCGTCATTCGCGCTGTAAAAAGATCATGTGTATTGCGAAAGAAGTGTTAAAAATAGCAGCATTAATAATGTCGACAGTCACAAATGCACGATTGATGAGCGGGTTCACCGTTCCCCCGTTCAGATTTGATTTTGGCCAATACTCGAAAGGGTGAGCGCTCAGTCACGTATTGACCGACTAGCATTTTATCACACTACATTAGCTATTTTAGTGACTAAAATTACATTCTTTGAAGATAAACAATCTGAGCAAGAAAATTCTTACCAATTTCCGGTACTTCGACGTAAAACGATTTTCTAAATGGTTGATACTCAGTCGCTGTATGATCGACCTTGGCCAATTCGCGTTTTTGCTTATTCGCGATGCCGGCCGCGGTCTCGTGAAGGTTCTCCCCCTCTTCTTCGCTGGAGTACTCCAGTCCGTCCTGATTTTGTTCAATCAATTCGCCTTTTTGCTTCTGTATCTTCTTTTTTGCAACACCAGTAACAATGGTAACTCCGCCTGTTTGACTTGCACTACCAATTGCTGTACCATTGTTGGTCGACTTTGCACCCTTGTTGTCGACCTTGTTTACCTTTCGTACTTCTTCTTGTACCTGTATGGACAATACGAACATTGTAGTAACACATCGATCCTAGGAAAACTCAAGACCTCTTTCTTTTTTCACATTAGTAGTTAGTTTTTCCAAGGCAATCACCTCAGCCATAAATGCATCCAGAGGATCGACCTCATCCTCGACTTCAACTATTTTAACTTCTTCAACTTCATCCTTGACATCCTCGACCTCATCCTTAACCACACTCTCCTCTTCCTTAATTTCTTTGACGATTGGTGCTGTCGGTACAACCGGTGTCTCCTCATCACTGTCATCCTCCAGTGACCACTTCTTCATAGGTAATTGTAAATTCACTAGAATCGAGACCTTCCCATCCTTCTTTGTAGCTTCCAGCTCCTTTTTCTTCCTTTCTGCTCGCCATCTTTCAATTCGTTCCCGGCGCTTCTGTGTCTCGAGCTCTAGTCTCTTCTGCTCCGCCTCTTTGTCCAATTTTGTATGATCAAAGGGCAACTCCTCTTCACCCTTCTCTTTGTTTTCTTTGCGTTCGCGCGATCGTGATCTATTAGTTCTCTCTTTGTTGGACCGTGATGACTTTGAGCCTGCCACTCGTTTTTCTTTGCTATCACCACTGTAAATGACAAGTTAACTGAAATTTGCTCTAAATGATGCAAAGGTTTCCCAAATAAAAGCAAAAATTCTCGACTTAAGGCCGATCCAATACTGAAATCTTAAAATTCAGCTATACCTCAGCTATACCATTGCATGTCGAAAAATGAATATCAGGTCTGCGAGAATCAAACCTTTTTCTGTCCCGTTCTGTGTGTCTCTCGGTCCTTTCCCTCCGCCCGGGACGTTCACGTTCCCTCGATCTACTCCTCCGTTCCCTATGACGCGTTTTTTCACGCTCACGTTCACGTTCCCTGCTACGAGACCGTCTTCGTTTCTTCTCGGGGGTTGCTGATCGCGATCGGGATCGGGACCGCGACCGCCTTCTGTGATGTCTTTCTCTGATAGTGGAATAAAAGGAGATGATAAAGTATAAAAAACTACCACCTAACGGATTTCACTCGATAATATCACTGAATCGATACAATTTTTCCATATATTCATCATGATTCAAATAGTTGACAAACATAACCTACAAATCGGAATAAACAAACGTTTGCTCACTTCTCACCGCTCCGAACCATTTTCCACGGCAGTTACTCAATTGAAGATAACTTCCACACTTCCTCGGACACTCATTTGTCAACGGGGTAATTCACTTTACGACCCGTTACAGTCAATTATTTTAGACTCTAATGATAAAGGTAAAAAATTTGGGCCGACGTGACATCGAGAGCAATCCAAAAAGTAAACCGCGGCGAAGCAAACGCGGAATTGGAACACAAATCGTTTTCGTGACGTTTTTATCGTTTCTCGCCCATGCGGCTTTTACGCGTAGTTGAAGAGGCGTCTTGCTAGATAGCGACACACGTGTTTTCCAAAAAAAAAAGGTAGCGCCTCTTTGCAACCTTTCAGATGCCGCTACGCGTCGCTGTAGTAAAAGAACGTGCATCACGGAGTTTGTTTTGTGATATGATTGACGATATGCAGTTTGTTTTGTCATCATTTGTATTTTTGTTCGTTAACATTACCTTCACTACGTCCCGTTGAATCACAGTTATTACAAACACCCAAAAATACTTATGTAACTTTCCTAGCTATAATGATGCACAGGTTCAACGATAACGTGTAAACCGAATTCGTGTCGAAAAATACACAGCGCGAAACAATTTAAGCTCAGCTTTTTTGACTACCGCCGTTGGATATTTAATAAAATGTTTCACGAAAGAATTATAAAGAAAGTTCCGGGCGAGCTTCCGGCACTTCCGAAGAAGCAGGGCCAGGGGTTCATTGAGAGCTTGCAGAATAAGCAAAAATTCGAACTCCTTGAACTGTTGGAGCGACAAGACAAATTGCTCGCCAATAAGTACGTAAGATAAAGAAAAATCGTAAGCGGAAGGAAACCCACACAATAACAATCGGTATCTTTGTAGGAGATTCGTTGCAAAGTTGCCAGACAAGGGCGAAAAGATCACGAAATTCCGAGCAAACATTCTAAAAGAAATTGAGCATCGTAACGATGTTGATCGTGCTGCGAATCTCCTATCACGACTCAACATAGCGTCAGAAGGGAAAGTCGCTATGAGCAATCTTGAATGGACTGGCAAGTGTGAGGCACCTGACGTTACTAAAGTCGTTGAGCTGGACAGTGATGACGAAACAGATCCCCTGAAACTACTATCTCAGGTACACATTTCTGCATACTTTGCCATACATTCAAAAACTCCCTGGATGTCCTGGAATTCAAAAATTCTATACTTACTGGTTCTGGCAAAAGCTCAGCAATGAAAATTACTGTTGAAAAATAAAACGAGGGTGTCTTTAGCCCACAGGCACAGGGGTACATGCAAAGAAGATTGTTATTGTACAAACCCAGGAAACTTGCATAAAGCAGGATGACATTGAAGAAATAGAGAGATTCAAAAAGGAAGAAATGTCCACTGAGGAGCATGTGAAACACATTGTGGACATTGTGGAAAATCCAAAGAATGAGAAAGCCCGGCAAAGCTTCAAACCCTACAAAACCACCAGGAGCAATGTTCATGATCCAGAGAAGGAAAAGCTGCGGAAAAAGGACCAGCATTGGGAAGTAACAGCAGCCACTCCACCTCTCATAGTTCACGGTGCAGTGAAAACTTTGGGATTGCAGGAATCGCTGAGACTTCAGAAGGACCAGGCTGAGAAATTGAGGGTACTTGAAATTTCAATGCCAATAACCAGAAAATGATTATTTTATCCTTCTAAATATTATCTTTTACATTGTTATCAATTCAATTGCAGGAAGTTCAAGCAAAACACGCAATCGAGAGGTTGATGCAACAAATAGGGTCACATTGCGTAGGAAATGCTCCGCTGTTGGCTGGCAATTATCGATCTTGCGAGAAGGACTCGGATTCCTCGAATTCCGATGACGATGATGACGCAGAGGAACATGAGGTACATGATGAGGAAGACAACGACAAAGCAGGAACCGTCGTTTTTACCGTCGACAGTATAATTGATTAAGCTTTTGAAGCCACATGAATTTTTCCGAGAAAATCCGTGTAAATATCGAAGTCGGTATCTTGTAAATAGAATACAAATATATATATTTCCTCTATCACGTTTTATTTTTATCTTAGGTTGTCGTAGGAAATCATGTTATTTATTATTATTACTTCTTCAGTTTCAATGTGCACTATTTCAAGTTTTCACGATTCTTCCCGAATGCACCTGCTTCCTGTTAATTCCGACCAGCACTTCCCTCATTTATCCGAACTTTCATTGCATTTGTAGCCATCTTAAACTACACATTACCTCATTTCGAAACTTTTTTTTATTAACGCATTTACACAACATGGTCTCGGGAGTATCAGCGAACTGTTAGCCAGTATACAGCGAAACGGTCATCACTCCCAGTGTTCATCGCTCGCAGACTTGTTTAACTTGAAGTTAAACCGTAACAGTCTATGCAGCGATTTCGGTTATATAGTTCTATCATTTATTATTCATTTATAGCTTTGTAGTGGGGTCGACAGTTTTACCATGAATAATTACTTTTCTAGACTTCTAGTAGACTCTAGAATACTAATTACTTTTCTAGACGTAGAAGAGACTATGGAATTTTTCGATGAACATGATATTATCGAGAAACAACTGCTACTGAATTCATAATATCCTATAAACTGCTCAAACTTTTGAAAACACTGACACAAGTGGCTGCTTCTTATTAGTAAAAAAATGCAAACTCTTGGTGAAACCCAAACGATTCCTTCCGAACTTCAAAATCTTCTTGGTCGTTCTAAGAACAAAGTTAATCGACGTTTCGAAAAAATTGAATACGTGATGAAAGATAAAGCAAAGGATAAAGTTTACAAGGCTTTATTGTCCTCATAATACACGTACTTAATTATATCCAAAACCGTTGATAATTTGGGTGTACGGCGCTGTCTGTTTGGAAACCGCTTCACCAGCTTGTTTGGTAAGTTTCTGAAATTAGAAGAAAAATAACGACCATGATATACGTGAAATATTAGTATGATACAGAAAAATTTCTGAAGTTTTTGTAATTCCTCATAAAAAAAACATTGTCAGCACATTCGAAACGAGTCCGATCAGTCGCAAATTACCATGAACATCATTGGAAACAGAAAAAATATTCAATTAAAAAAATATAGATTTAAGTTAAACATTTCAAGAAATAACCCAACGTAAGTTATTCATGAGTTAAGAATATCAATGTCAAATAAAAACGTAAAAATTTGTTTGAGAAAATCCTTCAAGAATGATTACCTTAAGTTTATCCCTCTTCTGTACTTCAAGGATGGACTTGACGCGCCTCTTGTTCTCCAGTGTTCGAACAACAGACTTGTACTTCCATCCAACTTCATGGGACAGACGACCAACGTGACAGTACTGAAACAGAATAACGATTATTAACAAACATGCGACACTGTGCACCCTCAAATATTGACTTTCCATAATTAGAGCTCAGCCAAAAGTTGCATCAATGGTGGAAATACATTCCCACCTTCAGTCGCAAATTACCATACCATCATAGCGATTGAGTCGCGAGAAAAACGTTTCTAAGACAAAGCTATGGACAATGACAAACCAACAATACAGAAAAATCCACTAAGTTTGCTCGAAACGATTGGACCAAACGAATTCAATCTTTAAATACTTGTGAAGAACTATGAGAATTTTCGGACAATTTGCAAAACGGTTTTTTTGTTGTTAAATGGGTTATGATGTTTCTCAGCTCAAGTTAATGGTCTTCAAAGTATTTCATTTGATTTACCTTCCTGCCAGGCTTTAGACACATGACCCTCATCGCTCCAGGTACAACGACTCGCTTCCTGCGGTCGTAAGGCGGTGGGCAGCCCTCGTACACCTTCAGCCTTCTCAGGGCATCCTTACCTCTCTGAGTCTTGTGAGGAATCATGCCTGGAAATAAAAAAAGCTGCATCATGAAAAGTCCTACCAATTAATGGTGCGAGCTAGCAGAATTTTTCGCTCTGCTTCATAAACTGTTTGTTTTTCACAAATATATCAACTAATGTAGGTAAGATTTTTGTAATCATATAGAGCGAAGAGTCTCGCCAGTACTTCTTATTTACGAATCTATTTACCACGGACTGTCTTCCACAAAATCTTGCTGGGAGCACGGAAGTGGAAAGGTCCACGAGCAGGATTCACATTGCATCTTTTGCGCAGGAAAGACATGAACTTCAACTTGTTCCTGGAAAAAACGGAAGAAGGCGAAAAGCATGTCAGTATGTAAGTACAGTTTTGTAGAAATTGAGTAAGTCAATTCCATAGACTCATTGAAAAGTTTCGTTTCACGATACATCAAATAATGTAGGTAAGAATTTTTATAATCATGTCATTTGAACATGTAGATTTGTACAAAAGTGGGTATGTCTATTGTTCTACCTGAAGAAGTTGCCGGAGATGTTGAGCTGTTCACTGCGAACAACAATAACTCTGTTGCCTTGCAGAATGGTCTTGGCGATGGTGGCCGCCAAGCGACCAAGCAAATGGCCACGGCCATCTATCAATATTGGCTGTAAAATTGAAGAAATACACTAGTGAAGCTTTACAACGAAAAATTGCAACTACCCCGCGTGTCAATGAGACGCGCGGTAGATACAGATCACGAGAAAATGAGTTTGGACCAACCACATGTTGTAATAACCGTCACTTTTGACAAAAAATAATATTTTCTTGTCCCTGTTTCAAGAGAGAATCTTTACCGAAAAATATCGCATTGGAAATCCATAGCGAGTTTATGCTTATGGCAAACCTTGCCAATGAAAAACATGTCGCGACACGTGCGTCGAAGCGACCACTCATTTCAGCAATGAATTTCGTAATTTCATCCATCGAAATAACTGTTGCGTTTTTTTTAAATGACTTTAGACATTTCATAATGAACTCTCGATGATAAATTGCGCGATTTGTGTGTCGGTACAGAGAGAAAATGTTAAATCTTCGGCTACAAACCTTTTCACTGAAGCCAGTCATTTTGTCACCCCACCGGAAAAGGGTTCAGAGATCTGAAAGAGTGTAGTCGGCGATGCCGGAAGGCGCCATTGCTCGCACCCAGGCATGCCAACAAAACAAATTTTTCTTTCGATTACTATCGGAATAAATCCCCAGGAATACAGAGGCCGGCCAATGGAAGAACGGCTCTGGCTTCCCCCATCGGCAACAACGGAATGTATAGTTCGCAATTGGACAAAACGATATCTTTGTGGATGCTCCTCTAGTGAAGCGCCACTGTCGTTTTTTGATTCGTTCTTTATGGATATACCCGCATGTTATTATTTTACAGTTAGAATACAGTTAACTAAAATTATTATTTCAAAAATAAAGGTTTTCGAATTTCATCGCTATCGACAATTATTTATGATCAGCCTCGTAAACACCCTCATATATCGAATCCAAATTTCTTCGAGAACGCGGTTTGATTCGCACCTCAGGAGTATGACACGTGCTTTCGTTGATTAACATCGCCAATCACGGTTCCGCTGGTGTGCACTTCACCGGAGATTGAGCAAACGGAACTGGGAGGGAAAAAAACGAAGTGATTGAGGCACGTGTCGAAAAAACTTTGTTGAGCAATAATAGCGCGGCGTTCGGCAAAAGTCTTTTTTTATTATTTTGGCTGATACTATAGGACATCATGGTAGTTGAGTTGAAGGAACTTGCGGTGGAACTTTATGAGATAGGCGCTCTGAAATTTGGCGACTTTGTAACCAAAGTCGGGCTGAAAACACCAGTTTACGTTGACCTGAGAGTGATAATTTCACATCCTAAGATACTCGTACGTTTGAAACCTCATTAATATGCAATATTTTAGATGTATGCTACGACTAATCTGTACATTCGCTTGTGTGGCTTATTTAGTGTGGGATAAACGTAATTAGAAAATAATGGTCTTCCGCTGAAAAATCATTAATTCATCTGTTAATAAACATTACAACTTCTGCACGTCCCGTTTGCATCTACCTCCCGTGGCCTTGCATTATATGGAATCATGGTCGTTATTAGAATTGATAAGGTTTTACATCAAAAGTAACATTCGTAACTTTCTTTTTTTACGGAGATTCCGTTGTTTCGAGGTTATATGGGAGTTTCACAGAATCGTTATCGCGATGGCGAAAATTGAATTAATTCATGTTCCTTGCATCCTGTATGCAACAGCAGGGAGCGATCCACGAACTTGTTGTAAAATTGTGCTGTCAACTAGTAACCGTTTTAAACATCATATTTTCACTCCAGGATAGAATCACAAGGAATATTTTTAAAATTTTGAATGCTACTGTCTTTGACCTTCTTTAAAGAAAGTGCGGTTTTTGACCATTTTACGAAAAGTAGTAACCATTTTATACAAAAAATTGTACTGAAAGTTATTGAAAATAATTTTGGTAATTTTCTTATTTGGCTTTTTCATACATTGTTACCCAAATAGAACTCTGCAAGCTATGAGAGACTTGATCATTAAATTCAATATTTCTGAATATAGATTGAACTATTTTCAAACGAAAAATGTAAGTCTGAAAATACAGGTCCTATTATAAATACTTTTCTGCTTACACAACGATTTGATTTTACATCTGGAACGTGTATTTGCTAATTTAAAAGATCAGTATCACTAATTGTAATTTATAATTCCAGCTGTAATTTAACTCTAACTGTATCTTTCATGCATACCTTTGCAGCACAAGCTGTCAACGATACTTTGGGAATTCTCACACAAGTCTAGCCGTGTGGATCAGATATGTGGTGTTCCCTACACTGCATTGCCAATAGCGACGCTTGTATCTGTAGAGTCGAATATACCAATGGTGATACGTCGTAAAGAAGTAAAATCTTATGGTACCAAGAAGCTTCTGGAGGGTAACTTCAAGAGTGGCGAGACCTGCGTTATAATCGAGGATGTTGTTACAAGTGGTAGCAGTATTCTAGAAACTGTGGCAGATTTGCGACGGGAAGGTTTGATAGTAAACGAAGCCTACGTCATTGTGGACCGAGAACAGGGCGGAAGACACAATATCGAGAGCAATGGCATTAAAATGAGTAGCCTCTACACACTGACGAAACTTATGACATATCTGCTAGAGGCGAAGAAGGTGACGGAGGAGACTGTGGCCAGGGTGACCGAGTACCTGAAGGAATGCAGTGCACCTGTGCCAATGATAGAGAAAGGTACCATCTCACATGAAATAATGTGTTCTCATTACCGAGAGCACAAACATTTCATATATATAACTTATTTCTGTCGTTATTACACAATGACCGAGAATATTCTACCAATTAGTCTCCTGAGATATAATTGTAATGAGTCAATTCTCAAATGGAAAAACTTCCACAAGGTCCTCAATTAACGAGTACGTGAAACCGAGACGGTAATGTTCATTATTTTCAGAAGAGAAAACAAGCAGATTGAGGCTAGATTTTTCATCGCGCGCCAAATTATCGAAGAATCCGATGGCCGCGAAGCTCTTCCAATTGATGGATGTGAAAGAAACGACGGTGTGCCTAGCGGCGGATCTGCCGAAATCTGACGATATTTTGGAGCTTGCCGACCTAGCCGGACCTCACATAGCAGTTCTCAAGATTCACGTAGACATAATCGAGGATTTCAATGAGAATTTCATCAACAATTTAAAACAACTATCGACAAAGCACAAATTTTTGTTGATGGAGGACAGGAAATTCGGTGATATCGGTAATACCGTATCGTTACAGTATTCACGAGGTGTTTATAAGATTTCACAATGGGCCGATCTGATAACTGTGCATACGATCGCCGGTCCCGGGATACTGGACGCTTTCGAGAAGGCGTTGAAGGAACACTCGGAGTGTCGAGGAATCTTTCTCATAACGGAAATGTCCTCTAAGGGTGCCCTAACTACAGCCAATTACGCAAAAGAATCTGTCAATATAGGTTCGCAGTCGAATCTCGTTATAGGTCACGTTTGTCAGTCCAATGTGTTCACCGATCCGACGTTGATCCAACTGACACCCGGGGTTAGACTCGCCAAAGCTTCGGACGATTTGGGCCAGCAATACAATACTCCGGAGGCCGTAGTCAATGCTGGTGCTGATTTGGCCGTAGTTGGTAGAGGTATTACCGAAGCTACCGACAAACTGAGAGCCCTGTTACAGTACAAAGTACAATTGTGGTCCGCCTATAAAAATCGATTAAACAGCTGAAACCTTTCGAAGATCATTGATTAAAACCATTCGGGCTGAATCAACGGAAACTTACGGTACTATATACACCCTTTCATAGACGACTCAATTTACTTTCTTGAACACACGCACACAATTTTGAATTTACAACGGTGACAAAACGCGTCACGTTTCGCCAAGCCGGAATTCGTTCTTCGATCAAATTATTGTTTCTCCGAACGACAGTACGATAGATTTTTGCAAATGTGGTCACTTTACTCAAACGATCTTCCAAAGTCCAGTTCAAAGGTCCATCAACAGTTCCGATGCTCCCTCTGAACATTGTATATAATTGGTGAATTTTGGATTGTAATTTCACAACCAAACTGCGCGTCGATTATGACAGTACAAAAAGTACTGACAAATCTCGGAGGACACGCTTGTAGAATATTTTTCGAACGTTAAACTCTGTACAAACAATTATGACGATTGTTATCGTATCGCGTATGCCTCGCTTGGAAATTAAATTTCACTGTGGAGTGTGCTTGCAGATTTTTAATAATTTTAAGGTCTGTACGATTACGTAGGTCTTGTAAAAGTTTTCCCTATGATTCTTACTTCATTGGAGCTCATACGAATCGAAAGGGTGCGCATCTTTGAGAAATCGATATCATTATTTGTTTACGAATGCGTATGTTCAATTGGATAAAACATACATTATACTCTTTATTTCCTGTACAATTTATTAGGTATAGAAAAACTGCACGACTATGAAAGCGACCGAGCCTTCGATGCGCGTGAATTTATGAAACTCCCCATCACCCCTCAATCTCGTACTTTTACAAAGTATAAATATATACCCTTTTATTAACATTCCAGTTTTGTCTCTCTCTCCCCCTCTTTCTCTCTTTCATGCCTCCTTACTTTTTGTCAGTTCCTCGACTAACTTACGGAATATCTGAGCGGTTTGGCTTTCGGGCATGCCTTCGAGAACGCTCTGTCCTTTGTCAGCCAATTTTCCGATTGCCGGATCGATCGGCAATTTCGCTAAGAAAGGAACTTTCACCATTTCCGAGAGAGCAATTCCGCCGCCAGACGAAAATATGTTTGTACATTCCTGGGGAGAATATAAGTCAAACAAATACAAATATGAAATATTTGTACGTTTTGTAGCGTGTGATCTTCCGGGCGATATTTACCGAGCACGTGGGACAAACAAATCCGCTCATGTTTTCGATTATACCAATTATGGGAATTCCGGTTTTCTGACAAAACGTCACCTCTCTGAGTACGTCGTCGATCGCAACTGCTTGTGGCGTCGTAACTATAATAGCTCCGTCGCATTTTGCTTGGCTGTAAGAAAATAATTGATTTTCGTTATGTCATCGATATGATATTAATTTCGCATATGGCGATTTTCTGTTTATTGCGATGTCGCTATCGCGATGTCGCCATCGGAATTTAATTGAAATATATTTGCCGATTTGTCACCCTTTCGTCGGGAGCTAGTCATCCGGTCCAAGATTTGTAAACTATACCCGCGAATTTATGCATACTGACGTTCGTTCGTCACCGGTATAATGACATTCGCGCTCAATAAAAGTCCCGTTCTATTTTCAGCTCTTAGAGGGCGGCTATTGCGGCTGGCACCTTTCACAAGAGTGGATTGACCGCGAGGCTTATCAGTCTCGTGACCATTGTTTATCTATCCACATAGATTCTCTCTCTCTTTCGCGACATTGCGTCTGAGTCATATGATTACCCCAATCCCTCCAGCCATGTGACCAGACATATCAGCTCACATGTGACTTTTCAGCCTCGCGTATCGTCCCTCGCTCGCACAAGGTCAAGTCAAACGGCACAGGTGTTAATCCGCCGTGCAAATTCTTCGAGCGTCGTAAAGAAAAAAACAACAATTGACTCATTGATCGATTGTCTTTTTTTTCATCGATCAAAATGTTGCTTTGATTGCCATGTGATTTCCCATTTGCACGATTTTCGGATTGTGCGGAATTGACGGTCACAATGCTCACCGTAAATTTTCCATAACCGTGATATGCTCGTCCGATGTCCCGGGTGGTGTGTCTATGATAAGATAATCGATGTCCTCCCATATGACGTCGTTGAGAAACTGTTTGATCATACCGGTCTTCTTCGGACCTCTCCACACAACTCCGTCGTCACGATTTTTTAAGAGGAAGCCAATAGACATGACGGCCAGCCTTTGCTCCGAATCTGCATACACTGGCACCCAGCTGTCATAGGATAAACAAATCACAAATGAAATTGTTGTGCCTACATTGGGATATTTCATGTGATATTTCAATATTATTTAATATACTGTTTATGACGAAATACAGATTGTGTCCTATGAGCATAAGCTACTGCGCATAAAGCTGTACACGTTGTGGTATATGAAAAATTATAATATGCATTCATAACATAATAAGAAAATATAACAAGAAAAACGTAGAATTAATGAATATATATTTATCGCCAATTTTCTTATTCTCTTCGACTTGCACGCAAACTTATACATTATTTTATCACTACACACTATACGGGTCATATGCAAAATTTTGGATTATATTATAAATGGTATTATGATATTGAATTCAAATATATATTTATTTGGATGGTTTATAATAAAGGTTTTTGACTGATTTTATTTTTCAAACAGGTTTAAATTGAAACTAAATTTAGATTCCAACCAATATTTTCTATGGAATATATCTTTTTGATACAGTTCATGATACAGTACTCTCATTTGAATATTTCTGAGCTTGAGATTAAAAAACAGATTACCCCTCAGCGGATTGATGAACATCCTTGTCTTCCAAATTCAAAAGAAAGGGCACACTGGGACCGCAAAGATCAACGTCTAACAGCCCAACCTGAAAAAGCCATATATTCAAAATGTGCTAGGTTTTTGAGGATTGATTCTTACTATTTCGTCCTTTCTTTTTTTTGTTCCGTTTGGAATCAAATATGAGAATATACGTGGCAATTTCTAGGAAACTCACTTTGAAGCCAGAAACCTTCAATGCTAGGGCCAGTTGGGTGCTGACCATTGATTTTCCTACACCACCTTTGCCAGAAAGCACAAGCAATATGTGCCTGACGCCGTCCAACATCGTTTACGAGACTGCTGACGAGCGGGAGGATTCGCGCGTGCTCTACGTACGCTATCTGGGCGCGAGTCTTCATACGATTCACGATCGCGTGTGTGTATATGCGTGTTCGATCGTAGACAACCGCTGCTTTGCTCGCCGCGCACAATTTCACCTGCGCGATACTGCCGCGATAAAATCTTTCAGACTTACCAAGATTTTTAACGGTAATAACTTGAATCTTTGTCAAGTAAAGTTATTCGGCATACAAGACTGTAATGTCAATGCGGTCTTGCGCTACCACGTGCTGTTGCATGGATAAGCGCGCAGGGACAGCGGGCAGACTTTCGAACGAAAGTGAAATTGCTCATGGAGAATATCAATTTTTCTAACTGTATTCTTGTATGCTTTCGTTGAAATAATGACTCTTCAAGTAACAAAAATCAATGTTTTGCTTGCAGCGTGACATGGAACAGCTGTTCGAACAGTGGCGCTGCAGTCGCCTAGGCGGCACCGGTTGAATTCACAACCTTATTCTTTTTGTGTATGTTCTATGCGCATTAAGGTGTCCTGCTTTGGAAAAGCTGAAAAAATGTATTTTTTTATTGCTTGAATTTGCAGATAAATCATTCACGCATATATGGTGTAGAAAGAACTGATTAGCAGATCATTATTGTAAGTATTTGTTTAATCTGGGACGTCGGGCAATCTCAGAATCCATTATTAATTCCGACTACATAAGATTTGTGGAATTCGAGCAGCCATGACAAGCATGAACGATCTTTATGGAGTAAACGATGTTGAAGCGCTATATACCTAAGTAATGTCGCGGTCTAGACACCGAAAACTTGGTACTTTGAAGATACAAACGCTACCTACTAGCACGTGGGTACTGAGTTATAGCAACTAGACAGTAGCATTGATCCGATATATCATGCTTTCGTTGTGCGCAGCGTGGCGCTACTCTCCATGGCAACCGTCAAGGTTTTCCGCGTTCGTGTCAATACACAGGAGTAACACAAAAATCAAATGAATTTGTACATCGTCCAGGTCTAGCCAGAATCATCGAAATGGTGATTACTTACAATTAATGGATAGCTCTTATTAATAATTACTTATAATACTTTGATAGTACTTATTAATTATATAACGTACAAAAATATATATTTTTGTCGAAATGCTTGCAGATACTCTCACGATCAAAGCCAGCCTCGTCCGACGCGTGTCGTAAGATAGGCGGAAGAAGGGATATTCCAAAGCTGGAGGAATATCTGGAGAAACGCGACTACTCGGGTGCATTGACGCTTCTCGAGTTTAATGGGTCAAACAGTGGTTTGACAGGCGACACTGACGCTTGGATCGCCTTTTGTGCCTTTCATCTTGGGGATTACAAAAAAGCTGCAGGTGTCTATGAAAACCAACGAAAGAAGAGAGAAGTCGACCGGGACGAACTGCTTTCCAGAAGCTCAGAAAACGTTGCCGTCAATTTGGCATGCTGCTATTTCTTTCTGGGAATGTATCCAGAGGCACGAGACATTCTCCAGGAAGCAACAGACAGTAACTTGAAGAAGCGCCTGCTGTATCATCTTTATCACAAAATGGGAGACGAGAAGAACCTTGCCGATTGCCACAGTGTGCTTCAGGATAGTATAGAGGATCAAATGTGTCTTGCCTCGATACATTATCTACGTGCCCATTATCAGGAAGCCATTGACATATACAAGAAAGTACTACTAGAGAACAGGTGTGTTCTTCAGACCATGATTGCATACGTAACGCACCGCACCATCGCTTCTGAGAGAGATCTCTAGCGAGACTTTGCTTCAGAGATTATGGCACATGCTTCGATTGAGTTAGATTCTTGCACACAGTGTGAATGAACAGAAGAAACACGAATATTGCACGCAAGATGAAAATTCCGACGTTTCGTTGATCACCCGGTTATCACGCACCAGGTACGCATTCATGTTTTTTTTAGGTTCATTGTGTCTTTTCCTCCTGGATTTTTCTTTTCTTTCGTCCTTTTTCTTGTTTCTCCTTGGTAATTCCGTATTTTCTTTGTTAATATTCAGACTTTCCCAAATCCAAGAAATAACGAAGAAGCTGATTGTTTTAAATTTTGCAGGGATTACTTGGCATTGAACGTATACGTTGCACTGTGCTATTATAAGCTCGATTACTATGACGTAGCTCAGGAGGTTCTCCAGGTCTACTTGCAGAAATATCCTGATAGCGCGATCGCTATGAATCTCAAAGCATGCAATCATTTTCGGTTGTACGATGGCAATGCGGCCCAAAATGAGATGAAACAGTTGGTGGAGAAAACCACGACGTCATGTAGTTTTGGCCACGATCTCATTCGTCACAACATAGTTGTGGGTATCCGCTTAGAAAAATCATATGATACGAATACTCTGTTTAGACATACACTACTGCCAGGAGGTGTCAATACGCTTTACAAAATTTTGTTTGTTGGAACAGAAGTTAATCAAATAATAGTTGGGACAAAATCTTTTTAGGCATATCACTTTCATGTCAACTTATCGTGGAAGAAGCATAAATGTCACCCCTGTACTGTACCCCAGTAGTGTGGAGAATCACGAGAGTAAAATGTGTTGATTGCATTTACAGGTTTTCCGAGGAGGCGAAGGCGCGCTGCAAGTTCTTCCGAATTTGGTCGATGTTATACCGGAAGCGCGTTTGAATCTTGTCATATATCATCTTAAACAGAATGATATACGGGAAGCTTACGAGCTTATTAAAGATCTGGAACCGGCAGTCCCGCAGGAATATATATTGAAGGGTATTGTGAACGCGGTAATGGGACAGGAAACAGGCTCCGTAGGTATTTTTGCAGTCTCTATAAAACTGCGGAAGTCGAAGAGTATCCCCAAGACATAACTGAACGTTTTGTTTTTGGCTGGGTCTCTATCTACATTGTATTCCCGAATACAGAGGGAGAGTATAAAAACAGCACAGCAATATTTCCACCTGGTCGGCTCGTCGGCATCGGAATGCGATACGATACCAGGACGGCAGTGCATGGCGTCTTGCTTTTTCCTGCGACGTCAATTCGAGGAAGTTTTGGTGTATCTCCATTCGATAAAAACGTACTTCTCGAACGAAGACAGCTTTAATTTTAATTATGCCCAGGCGCAAGCTGCTGCGGGTTATTTCAAGGAAGCAGAAGAGGCGCTGCTCTTGATACGCAATGAGAGATACAAGAATGACTACGTCTACATAACACTGCTTGCATATTGCTGTGAGTCGACACATCACAACTATGCCCCAGAAAGGGTTTGCTTCAACGATCCTGTTTTTCTTAGATGTCATCAACAAGAAAGCCCAGTTAGCCTGGGAGCTCTATCTGAAGATGGAAACGTCCACAGAATCGTTTAATCTGCTGCAATTAATTGCCAATACTTGCTACAAGATTGGAGAGTTTTGGTACGCTGCAAAAGCTTTCGACATGCTCGAGCGAATGGATCCGACACCAGATCACTGGGAGGGAAAGCGAGGTGCTTGCTGCGGAACGTTACAGTACATTATTGCCGAAAAACAGCCTAAGTTCGTAAACAGGAGTTACGCACAAGCACTGTTGTATGGAAGAATCAATAGAGTTCAATCCTCTCGTCAATATTGTTTACAGGGAACTATTGAAGGATATCATTCAACTGCTACGCAACACATCTAATTCTCAGGTTGATCAGATCATCCGAGTGATGCGCAAATGGGGGAAAGAAAACCGAGTGCCTTGCTAAATCTAGAATTTTATCATTGAAAAATCAACGAGGTGACAAATAAATATGCTATTTTATGACTTTTCTGTCTGCATCTTCGCTTTTCCCCCTTCCTGATTTGATTAGGGAACACTGTAATATCGCAATAAATTTTTGGCTATAAAATATAATTAGAACCGTTCGCACGGATTATCATGGATTCCTGCAATCACCAGTATTCGGGAAATTAATAATTATTCCTTTGACACAGTAAACTCTAACTCTGTTGATACAACGCAAGAGAGGGAAGGTAAGTATTACGGAACCATGCAATAGTGGGACAAAGAGAACGAGCATGACCCCAGTGAGTACGACCGCAGGTGGTGCTTGCCCATAAAACCTTTGATAGGAAGCAGCCGCAAGCGCAAAGTCCCCAGCAGTACAGCCAGATCGCGTGTAAAACTTACCCCCTCTCGAGGGTCTTACAAGCCGATCACACAATCAAAAGCGCGCCTGTCCATGATCGAGCGATGCTCGGAGATCTTCGGAGAGAACCGAGCACGGCCGAAATTTCCCGAACGCGTCTTCGGCAGCAACACTAACATATGGACGCTGACCACGTTGATGTGCGGCCAAGTCAAACGAAGCTTCGAGGGAAAAAGAAAAGAAATCACCCGACGTCACACGCGCGACTTTTAAATTATTCGAATGCTTATTTAGCTGATTAAAGTATACAAAAAATGTATCACGCAGTCTGATATCTTATTTTATTAGTTTGTACGTTCACTTGAATATAGCAATAAATATAAATTACAACTTTGTAATGTTTCAAAAAATTGTTTGCAATGGACTCGCGCCCGTCAGGATGTAAAATAAATTGTAATTCATAAAAGTAAGCGGGAATATTTTTATATTCGTATTATTATATTATTAATTATCATACTTTCATCAAGCGATACAGCATTATCCTAGTAGTGCTATAACATTAACAATGATGAATTGGTCCCATGGATAGCGTTCATAGCTATGATTCGTGATCATGCGGGATCACCTCCCAAGTGCGGTACTTTTTTATTTTCAATTAATTTTTTTTTGTATGGCGTGAATTGTTTATTCGCGAAACACTACGTCAATGGTGAGTGTTTATATTCGAATTATTATTATATTAATTATCATACTCTCATCAAGCGATAAAGCATTATCCTCAAAAGTGAACCGATTATCCATCCGGCCACGAAGTCCTAATTACCAAATAGTGCGCTTAGTTTACAAGTGGTAAGATAGTCCCGTTGGTAGCGATCGTGTCTACGGTTTGCGAGGGTCTGGGATCGCTTCCTGTATTCGGTACTCTTTTATTTTTACATTTTTTTTGTATGGGGCGAATTATTTATTTGTGAAACACTACGTGAAAGGTGAGTACTTATATTCGTATTAATATGGTATTAATTATCGTACTTGCATCAAGCGATAAAGCATTATCCCCAAAAATGAACTAATCATCCATCCGCTCCCGAACCTTAAGTACGCAATAGTGCACTTATAACGCAAGAGATAAGATGGTCCTGTTGGTAGCGTTCATGTCTACGGATCGTGAAGGTCTGGGTTCGATTCCCGAGTCCGGTACTTTTTTTTATTTTTAATTAATTTTCTTTTTATGGGGGGAGTTGCTTATTAGTGAAACACTACATGGAAACACTACCGTTTGCACGTTCTAACAACTTCCGGTTTGTTGTCAGAATGTTATTAACGAAAAGTTAGCAACTTCCGGCTTGCCAACTTCCGGTTTGTAACAAACCGGAAGTTGATGTCAGAATGTTGCTAACGAACAGTTAGCAACTTCCGGTTTGCCAACTTCCAGTTTGTGTCAAACCGGAAGTTGATGTCCGAATGCTGCTAACGAAAAGTTATCAACTTCCGGTTTGCGACTTCCGGTTTGCCAACTTCCGGTTTAAGTCAAACCGGAAGTCGATGTCAGAATGCTGCTAACGAAAAGTTATCAACTTCCGGTTTGCGACTTCCGGTTTGACAACTTCCGGTTTAAGTCAAACCGGAAGTTGATGTCAGAA